>JAODUP010000375.1:570000-580000 GCA_025642065.1 Paralvinella palmiformis | reverse complement strand
ATAAATACCAATACTACTACCATAACTACCATTACTACTACCATCAATACCAATACTACTACCATCAATACCATTACTACTACCATAACTACCATTACTACTACCATCAATACCAATACTACTACCATAACTACCATTACTACTACCATCAATACCAATACTACTACCATCACTACCATTACTACTACCATCAATACCATTACTACTACCATCAATACCAATACTACTACCATCACTACCATTACTACTACCATCAATACCAATACTACTACCATCAATACCATTACTACTACCATCACTACCATTACTACTACCATCAATACCAATACTACTACCATCACTACCATTACTACTACCATCACTACCATTACTACTACCATCACTACCATTACTACTACC
The DNA here is from genome assembly GCA_025642065.1 of Paralvinella palmiformis. NCBI lineage: Eukaryota > Metazoa > Annelida > Polychaeta > Terebellida > Alvinellidae > Paralvinella > Paralvinella palmiformis. The sequence continues at coordinate 579,601 of JAODUP010000375.1, read as the reverse complement.
ATAACTACCATTACTACTACCATCACTACCATTAATACTACCATCAATACCATTACTACTACCATCAATACCATTACTACTACCATCACTACCATTACTACTACCATCAATACCATACTACTACCATCACTACCATTACTACTACCATCAATACCATTACTACTACCATCAATACCAATACTACTACCACCAATACCATTACTACTACCATCACTACCATTACTACTACCATCACTATCATTACTCACAAAATCATCACTACCATAATTGGAGCACTACAATTTCTACCTTTTATTACGACTGTTAATATTATCAAAATTAGGATCTATTTACAATTATGACTGATACAATGAAGATCAATTTTATTTTTGTTGCTTCTATTATAAGTTTAATTATTTACAAATCATCAGTATCATCATCATCACAATCATTTTCTTTAATTTAGGAGAAGCTTCATTACAAGAACACACCTGTCCACAGAATCGTTCCGGATTTTGTGATCCAGATGGGTGATGTAACGACTAGAGATGGCACCGGAGGTAGGTAGTGTAAATAAAGTGAGTGAGGAAATGTGTGAGAGAGTGAGTGATGGAGTCTATAAGTGAGTGAGTGAGTGAGTGTGTTAATGAGTGATGCAGTGTGTGAGTGAGAGAGTGTGTGAGTCAGTAAGGGAGTGTGTGAGCCAGTGATGGAGTGCGTAAGTGAGTGATTGAGTGTGTGAGAGAGTGTGAAAGTGAATGAGCAAGTGTGTGAGTGAGTGAGGGAGTGTTCTAGTGAGTGAAGTAGTCAGTCAGTCGGTCTGACTGCAATTATGTTTGTTTGCTTGTCTGTCTACCAGTCAGTTAATCAATCAGTCAGTCAGTCTGTTAGTATGTTATTCAATTTCAATGAATGAATGAGTGAATAAATAAATAAATCAGTTTACTATATAACTCAATGTTAACCCTTTCACACAATCAGATGACGATTCAATTTTTAAAATTCAAATTACAATCCAACCAACCTATCCTCCCCTCGTTTTCTTGCTATAATAAATTTAACCCCCTCCATTACACCTGTTTATGATATATAATATTGTATATTATGTGTTTATTGTCATTAGGTACCTCAATATATGGAGGGAACTTCGCCGATGAGGATTTTGTGCTGAGTCATCGTTCTCCAGGTTGGGTGGCCATGGCTAATCACGGTCAGGATACTAATGGATCACAGTTCTATATAATCCTGAACAAAGCTCGTTGGCTAGATGGTAACCACGTGGTCTTCGGCAAGGTCATTAGAGGTTATGTAAGTGATCAACAGCTCTCTTCTCACTTAGTGAGGTCCGGTGGCCTAGTGGTTAAGCACTCGGCACTTGGTGCCAACGGTCGCAGGTTCGAACCCCGAAGAGGTCGAAACTTTTCCAGGATTAATTTCTCGGCTCACTACATCGTGGGTGGCTGACCACGTTAAATGGCGCTGCCGTCTCACTGAATTATTTAAAATAAAGGGGGACGTTAAAAACCCCTGAGGACGTAAAAAGTATTTCGGCTCCATCTTTCCGTACTGTTCCCCTGTGAGTGATGGGGGAGGAGGTTTCTCAACCACTCCAACATAGAGGCTGTGCTGATTAAGGACAGCCTGGGATTCTCCCCGAACAACAAAACCAAACCATCTTCTCACTTCTCAGTTCAATAAGTGTTAGTGGGCTGTGTGTGTGTGTGTGTGTGTGTGTGTGACGTCATCATAACGTGTCTTGACTGTGTCCATCATAACGGTACCTTTCCTTTTTATCGGATTGATTTGTTTAAATAAACTGTATATTATACGGAACTCTATATAAAGATTAGGATTGTATCCAGGATCTAATGACGTTATTTAATTAGGTCATGAGATGATGTACAAAGTAAACAAATTTAGCGACATTCCCAAGAGGCTTTCGTCTTCAAAAGAAAACAAAATACATTTATAAGCTACATGACGACGACGACGACGACGAGGATGATGACGATGATGATGATGATCATCATCATTATGGAAAGATTAGCGGCTGGAAAAAAGATACTTTTGAAAAATTATATTAATTCTTGTTGATAAAAGATTAACACAGAAACGACTCGGCTGAATTAACTATAATACTAAATAATACACGATATAGACTGTCGAACAAAGGTGGACTTTGGTTGAATAAAGCTGGTCCAGTCTTTATGAACAGCCCGTAATATGTTATGTCTCTATTTACAGGATGTCATTAAGACAATAGGTGAGGTAGAGTCCGATAGACATACGGCCAAGCCTAAAAAAAGAATCCGGATCGTGGATTGTGGATTAGAGGATCTGGAAAAGAAATATGATCTGGAAGAGGATCAGCTGGATTCCGTTGAGGATCTATAAGTTAGCTTAATATATCGTACAATAATGTTTGTGTAATGTTTAGTGAAATAAAACAGTTAAAATTATCATTTTGTCAAAGATTTTGTCCTTTGTATACACTCACTCACTCACTCACTCACTCACTCACTCACTCACTCACTCACTCACTCACTCACTCACTCACTCACTCGCTCGCTTACTCACGAACTCACCTACGAACTCACGAACTCACTCATGAACTCGCGAACTCACTGGCCTACCAATTACAAACAATTAAGGAGCATACAAATGGGTGATGTAATACTAACAATGTTGTTATTGTCTAAACATAACAAGTCAATACAAGAGTCACGATCTAACAATACATACAGGACCATTATAATACATCAGACATTCAGTTAGACTTATTTACTCTCGTCTACATCCTTCCCGCCTTTCTCTAGTATTCTCCTCCCTTCTCTTCCCGTCACCTCATCTCACCCTCCCCCCTTCTCTACCCCCTCTCTCTCTGGTGTATTTTTATATAACAGACGCTGACAATGACGGTAATCGTGATGTAACACGTTGGTAATTGTTACCCGAAATATGTTTATTGGGTGATAACATGCGATAAAATAGATTGTAATTGTATATAATATAACTTATACAGACATAAAATACATACCTACAGACAGACGGACGGTTAAATAGGTGAAGGGATAGAAAGATGGACAGATGGAGACACCGGGAGACAGATAGACAGACGGACGGACTGGCAGATAGATATACAGGTGGAGGGAATGAAAGACAGGCGGACAGATAGATAGACACACGGCCAGCCAGCCAGACATAATTAAAGTGTATTTTACAATAATAATTTTTTTTTATATACCCTGACTTGTCTTAAATGTCACCAATACAATATATTTAGCCTTGATTAGAAATATAATAAATACTTTCCAAACAAAATTAACCTTTGAACCAAAAGAATAATATTTAAATTGTTTACAGATTTATCAAAACTGGAGCACTTTAAAGGTTTTTAATTTTCTACAGGGAATAGATTAATTATATTTTGGCCAGACCTGTTTCATATCGCGAGTTGGTACGTGTGTATGTGTGTATGTGTGTGTGTGTGTGTGTATTTGTTTATGTATGTGTGCGTGCATTGGCGAGTTATCTATTGGTAGACACGCGCACGTGTATTAAAATACTCATACATATCGATACATCATTATTGATATTAGTACTAGATGAATGTCGTAGGTATGATTAATTTATCAGCTAGCTCGAAGGTAAGACAGACGATATCTATGTGACATACATGTGACATATATGTGACATAGTAGCATGGAGATGACATACAGGTGACATAGAAGTGGCATACAGTTGACATACAGGTGACAAACAAGTGGCGTGCAGATTACATATAGGTGGCGCACGCACGCACGCACGCACGCACGCACACACGCACACACGCACGCACACACGCACGCACACGCACGCACACGCACGCACATGCACGCATGCACGCATGCACATATACACACACACGTACGCACGCACACACACACGCACGCACATGCACGCACACACACACACACACAAACTTTCTATCTATCTATCTATCTTCCTTTCTCTCTCACTCATCCTCCCTACATCATTCATGACGACCTAATATAACATAAGATAAACAATACAATAACCAACATTAGCTAGTCGTTCTTTAACCATCGCTACGATTCATCTTAATTATGACCTACAGACCAACTCAAGGTCAAGGTCAACTTCGCTAACAAAATGGCATCAGATACTTTATAGAAGACGTCCTCCTATGTCTCTTCTCCTCTCTCCCACCTAGCACAGTCAGCTATCCAACCCTTTAGCAGCTTTATACCCGGAACCTTTAATAATGTGATGTCATACGTTAGTTCACTAATTCCTGGCAAACATTCCTCTGTCGTAATAGATCGCCGTCAGATGGCGCTGTAAGCCAGATGCGCGGCCACGCGTGGTGTATCCGGAAGCGACAGTCATATTATAATGATTGGCTGAGGAGGGAGGGGGGTTGATGCTTCATCAGTGATGATGCTGCTGAAATGCCAGGGTGGATAAGAGAGTTAGGCCGTATATATATATATATATATATATATATATATATATATATATATATATATATATATATATAATAAATAGAGAGCGAGAGAGAGAGAGAGAGGGGAGAGAGTAAGAACGGTAGAATGAGGTAGTTCTACAGACAGACAGACAGACATACAGACAGACATACAGACAGACAGACAGAGAGACAGACAGACAGACAGACATCTGGATGGCCAAACATGTTGATTAACAGAAACGGACATAGATATAGACTAACAGGCAGACAGACAGATATACGAATATATCTAGAGATCGAAAGACAGACAGAGAGACAGACGTACACCAAAGGCAGACAATCAGACAGACAGGGCAGCCATGTTTTGTCCGCCTCGCGGTGTATGTGATCTCAGTGTGGACAAACACTAAAGGTGATGCCAAGAGAGCAGCCACACACTACGGGCTGTCTACAAACCTACTGCCCGTCACCATACAGGGTGTCACAGCCTTATTCCGTCACTGGTCGGTCGGCTGGAAAATTGGTGCCGTGCTCCGTCGTGTGGTCCGTAGAAGGCCCGTCGAAGACTCGCTTCTGTCCCGCTGCTGTCCCGCTGCTGGCCCGCCAACAGTCGGATCTGGTGCTGCACGGACGCCGATTGAGCGGAGCCCTGGCCTGAGATATGTGAATTTTTTATTGGCTGCCGTGTGAGAGTGTGTGCGTGTTTGTGTTTGCGAGGGAGGGCTGGTACTGGCCTATCACTGACTAAATAGAACAACAACTGAGACGATGGTAGTTATATGTCGGCTATGGTAACTGAGAACGCTATGTCAGATGTTGTTGTTGTGGTGGTGAAGGTGGTGGTTGTTGTGTCGAGACAGCCGCGGAAAGACGGGTCATGGAACGAAAACCGGGACGGCTGGGCTAGCCAGGACAACCAATCAGAACATCTGGGACTACTGGACTAATCAGGATAACCTACTGGGAGGGGTAGTGCAGCAAGAACAGCAAAGACAACTCGCTTGCTTAGGATAGACAGGACGACGAGGATGTTCGGGACAACCAAAATCAGTTGGGACAGCCGGAATAGCTAGATAAATCGATCCATACTAGCATCATCACAACCGTGTCAGCTAGAACAATTAGTCGAAACTCAACAACTGGAACAGTCGGAACAGACATGATATCCAGAACAATCCGGACAGCCAGGACGTAAAGACGGGACAGTTGGCAGAGTAAGGATACATAGTTGGAACAACTGTAACCATTGAGACAACCATGAGTTGGCTGATACTTACTTAGAGGACCTTCGGAAACAAAGACATCTTACGGTCGTTCTTTCTCGTTGATGGTCAACAATGGCAGGTGTTGATTATTGGCAGACTTCCCATTCTCCGACGATCGTTCGTTGACAGATTTTAGATTCATTTTGGCCATTCTTCTCAGACCACGTGATTCCCTTCGAGCGGCGTCTGTCACGTGACGAACGATTCGCGACATCTTGACGCTACGACCATCAGCCGGTCACGTGGTCGGTGTCTCTCGTTGATGGCAGTAAGTTATCGTCACTGGGCTTAGCATAGAGGTTGTTTGTCGTGTGTGAGTAAGAGACCATAGTATGAGTGATGAGGAGAGTGAGTGATGAAAGAATGAGAGACATTGAAGATAAGATATAGATAGATAGATAGATAGATGGGTATATAGATAGATAGATAGTGAGAAGGGGAGGGTGTTGCTACAAGAAGGAAATCATCTTCTGACATAATTGTCTTATTTAAGTTTGATCCGTAAGAGTACATCATCCGTAAATGATTATGATAGTATCCACTTCTTGCGGATGAGGACAACAACAGGACAATAGCAGGACAACAACCAAATAACGACAAGATAACGACGGAATGACAGGACAACGGCAAGTGGCATCCTCAACAATAAAGAAGCGACCAATGTCAGAATTGGTCTGGATTTCGAACGTCTCAAGCAATCCCGGAATACGATACCTTCCGTCAGGGGCGCCATCTCGATCCGTTGGCAGATTCCGAACAGCTATTGCTCAGCTTTCGGGATTCGATAGCCGTCTCCCAGATCCCGTGATAATCCGCGGTTATCGTGTTTATATTATGTACGCCATAAATATATCGCTGTACTGATTGACTGATCCTGAAGGTAAGTACCGAACGATATCTCGACAACAGACTTCCGGTTAGTGGTATTCTCCCTTTAGCTGGATCCAGCCTAAAGTGGTTCCGAACCCAAGCAGCCAATCCTCTCAGTGGTCCGTGTATAATTTCATTTCCAGCGCCGCCTGGTGGCCGTTAAGTGAGTTTTTCCCGGCCTGATCCCGGTTTGACGTCTCTCTGAGGGCATCCCAACCGGAGAAAATATTCAATTGTCGAAGTACATTGATCAATAACCGAATCCGTGTACGGTGTACAGATAATATACATGGTACAGAAGGTGGCCTCCGGTACGTGACACCTTAATGTCTCCAATCACTAACGACCACTAGGATCTTGTCCCGCGGGGCAGATATCCGGAACAAAATCTCGGTTATCCCGGAGAGTATTTGGTCGAAAATAATGATCTAATTCTTCGGTTCTGGTCTTCACTTTGGCCGTGTGATCCGTCAGCAGGATTCGTCGCACTCCGGATAAATATGATTTTCTGTTCTCTTCAGGATCCCTATCCAGATTGTCCTCCGTGGAGGAATCTCGCCTACCTGGAACATGACTAAATCTCAGAAGTCGATGAGCAACTCTGTACACCGTGTCAAGGGACAACGACCAATATGGCCGTCGGCAGTTCGATCACGTGACTTGCCGCTCTAACGCGAAGTCGATGAAGTTGGCTAGCATCTCGGTCACGTGATCGTGCCAAAGTTTTTTCCTCGGCAAATTGAAGAGAAGAGACTCTGACGTCACTAGCTACATTATCGCCTCTAGCCGGTGTAAAACCTGGAACAATTTGAAAAAGGCGACATTAGCCCGGCCCCTAACTCCACCTGGCGGACAAGATGAGTTTGTCGCCGTGTATGGAATATTCACTTTTGATGTCACGCCGAGTGATCTTACACTCGAATGGTTAGAGAGTGCGCGTGCGCGCTGGCCAGAGCGTGAACCGCTGTTTAGATACATGTGTATATGTATGCGTATGTGTATGGGTAAGTAGACGTAGGTAATGGCGGACAGAGCGGGCTCCCCCCCATTTCGGGGTCGAGAGCTCAATTCGGTCGGTGGATCTCCTCCCGTCCGGAAGTTAGCCTCGAGTTCAAACAGCGTACCCAAAATCCCGCCTCCGGTATCGGCACGTGTCGCTAACATATCCAGACCGCCTCTAGAACGAGCTTGTTCAGTTCCGGATCGTTGTTTCGTCAAGAGTATGACGGCTGTGGACGTCTGTGGTACAAAAGCATCAATCGAGAGAGTGAACCTAGCCGAAAACCGGAGTAAGGAGACAATAAACGCGAGGCCTCGCGCTCAAATCAGCGCTGATTCCCTACACCGGGTCTATCATGGAGCCGGTCCAGCAACGGCGGTCTCGGGATCAGCGGTCTCGGGATCAGCGGTGTCGGGATCACCGGTGGTGGCCGAGCCGTTTGGCAGCAGTCACGAATCTCTGGAGCGGTTCACGAACGTTCTCCGTCAGTCTCTGGATCGTGGAATCAACAGGTGTAGTATCGATAGACCCGTAGATCTGTTACCATTGGACGAGACCATAGACAGGGCTATAACACCCCCCATTACCCCTTCAACGGGGGGCTCGGCTAGCATGTTCTCGTCGAATAACGTCCGCGGTATACCTCGCCGTAAGATTTCGAGTCTAAAAGGTCGTCGATCCGGAACAGGTATGCCCGGATCGACGAAGACAGCTGCGCCAACGACGACAATCACGACATCGACGTCGGCCGTGACGTCACCTGACACGGCACCTATCGTCGTCAACAACCCGACGATCACTGTGACCGGAAACAGCGACGATGGCTCGGTCATGGCCGACTTCCTGTCTCCGGATAAGAAATATCGGAAGCCGACGACGGCCGGAGCCGCGGACAGCAGGATTCAGATCCCGAATCTCGGCGACGAAGCGAGCCTGTACGGGACTCCTAAGGAGGAAATGTCACCATTAAAGGAGGTCGAGACATCTTTGGGCCGATCTGCCTCTAATAGTGCCACCAACTACGTTAAGGACCAAATCATATCGTTCTTTCAACCTTCAGACAATAAATTAGCGATGAAGCTGTTTGGAAACAAAAACGCTTTGATGAAGGAAAAGATGAGACAAAAGGCGGCCGGAAACTGGGTCATACATCCGTGTTCGAATTTCAGGTCAGTGACAGCTAATATCTATTTTTAACTTTCTCCGAGTGGTTGCCCGTACGCAGAATTAGTATGGGAGTGTGAGTGAAAGAGTGTGTGGGTGAGTGGGCGTGTATCTCTGCGTGTGTGTGCGTGTGTGTGTGCGTGTGCGTGTGTATGTATGTGTATGTGTTACAGATTGTTATAGATTCACAAGCTCAGGGAAATGAAATTCGATCATCTGAACGATTCGTCGAGTTACAGTTCAAAGAAAGAAACTTTGGGGCGGCACGATATGCGATATCTCAGTTAAATTGTCCGGTAACACAAACAAACAAACAAAACAAACAAACAAACAAACAAACAAACAAACAAACAAACAAACAAACAAACAAACAAACATATAAAGAAAAAAACACGCCGAGAGAATTAACATAATCTGAACGATTCATCAGGAAAAGCAACATCGGACTCAAAACTTTGTATCGAACTATGAAACTATGTTCGTATATAACTTTATATTGAATGCCCCCCCCCCTCTCTAACCCGGTTACAATTATACTGTTAAACCGACAGTTATAGTCTTTATTTTCAAAATATAACTCTTATGTTATACTTTATACATTAAAGTGAATATTTGGCAATTTTATACGATTAACGTATAATATTTTCAGTTGATCTGATTGTGATATTATGAAATACCTAGATATTTTAATTACGAATACGCTGATACTCACATTCTTCACAACAGCAAGTAGCCATATAAACCATTTTGTTTTGTGTATAATCTATTTTGTCCGCTTTCATTCAGCAATTTTTGCGCCACCGGGTTGTGTACGACGTCATCAATACGTGTGTGTGTGTTTTGATTCAGTCACGC
>JAODUP010000375.1:560000-565000 GCA_025642065.1 Paralvinella palmiformis | reverse complement strand
GTGGGGGCGGGGGGGAGGGCGGCTATTTGTTGACACGACGAATCTGTTAGCGATTATAAAACGGTTTCAGTCCGGTTAGGTGTTATGGAACCAGGATCAACGCTAGGTGGCGCGCCAATCATATTGTTTATTATAGCTACGTTCACCTTGCCGTTGTTAACTAAAGTTAGAGCGTTTTTATTGAAGCGAGCGCCACCTATATTTTTCTCAGTTTGATAAACATTCTAGATTCGCCTGGCCGTGGACGCACCACGTGACCGGAAGTGATGTATAGATCTGGATCGAGGCGAGCACCGCTGGCAAGTGTTCGTTATCACTCACGTGGCCATCACGTGACCAACTTTATCGCTTCGTTATCACTGGTAATGGTATTAGTACTATACGAATAAACAATCGCACGCACCAGGCACGCATGCACACGCACACGCACGCGCGCACACACACACACACATTTTCCATTATTTATATATATCAGTGTTTACTATATAACACATCGCCGCTCCCTCCCCCGATATATCATAGTTGTCAGCAAGTAGGCCAGCTAATAAAGTGTGACGTCAGACAGGTACAAGTTGTCAGTCAATCAAACATTAATCTATCGAGCTACATAACAATAATTCTATCTTGTCTATCTCGTGTCTAAATTATTGATAGTTACTGTGAAGTAATTATGATTTAATATATGACACTATATGATCAGCTCTGCTTAAGTACAGGTATAAAATGTGTGTCTCTGTGTGTGTATATGTGTGTATGTATGTGTGTATGGGCGTGCGCGTGCGTGTATGTGTGTGCGTGCATACGGGCGTCCGTGTGCATGTTTGTCTCTCTTGTGTGGTGCTGGTGATGGGGGGGAATTTTCGATATAACACTAATACCTGTGTATCTAGTAGTAGAAGTATTAGTAGTAGTAATAGTAGTAGTGGTAATAATAATAATAATAATAATAATAATAATAAGCTATATTTAATAAAGCGTCCGTACTAGCATTAGTCATTCAACGGCGCTGTACGATATTACTTCAAATAATATGTCTGTAAAACTCCTGTAAGAGATTTAAAAGAGATTTATTATTTATCTGTGAAAGCCACTTTGAACAGGTGTGTTTTTAGAACAGATTTAAAATTTCAAGAGACGACTCATTTCTAATATCTGCCGGCAACTTATTCCACAAAGTGGGGGGCTGCAACACTAAACACACAATCACCATATGATTTGAGCCGAGACACTGGCACCTGCAATAGTATCTGACTGGATGATCTGAATTTTCGGGATGACTTTCTAATGGAGACCAGTTCACACAAGTATTCAGGTGTCATGTCATTAATAGATTTATAAGTTATAAATACAATCTTGAAATGGATACGCTGTCTAACAGGTAGCCAATGTAGTTTTTGAAGAATGGGGTAATATGATCATATTTTCTAGTATTTGTTACAATGCGAGCTGCACTATTCTGAATTCGCTGAAGGCGATTAATGTTATAATCAGATATGCCATATAACAGGGAGTTACAATAGTCTATACGAGATGTAACCAAGGCATGAACTACAGTTACAAGTGATTCTTGTGTGAAGAATGCTTTTAAATATTGGATGTTCTTAAGATGGGATAGTAGGCAGCTCGGTATACTGATGTGACATATTCACATATATTGATAGATTTGTTAATAATAACCCGTATATTTTTTACTGACCCATTAGGGGTAATCAAAGAAGCACCCATCTGTAATGCTGGTGTCTTAGGGATTTAACACAATGTGGTGATGCCAAATATGTAATATTTGTTTTATTATCATTTAGTTTTAGAAGATTTTGAGTCATCCACAGAAAGACAACTTAGTTACCGTAAAATGGTAAATAATGACCGATACCGAAGTTAAAAAAAGTTAATTCTAGAAACGAGGCTGTTCCGTATACAATCTGGATCACATAAAGATTATGTAACAGGATAATCTAATAGAGTAATGTATTAGTGACGTCATTAGGGAATATAACTGACGTCATAGCGATAGATTAGAGCTCTATCTGGCTTTCTCTTGGTGACGACGTAAAGAACAATAGACGTCACTTCCGGTTTGGCCGACAAATCGTCTAGATTCCGTCATTTCCGCTTCCCCCCGAACGTAACATCATTTCCGTGCCACTAGGAGATACTGTCGTTAGAGGGCGCTGAGGATCTAATCGGGAGATTAATTTATCCAATGAGATCGAATCAACTGACGTAATGTCACCTGGGTGTACCCAGTTGATAAAGATCACCCAGGATGATCTGGTCTTCCAACATTGTCAGTCTACCCAGTTACCCAAATCAAGGTCACCCACCTACTAGGGAGAAATCTTAATTGCTGAGGAAGCCGCTGATATCACCCAATTAATCCTAGCCAGCCATACCACCCAGATGATTCTAGCCACTCAAGCCGACTAGATAATCCTAACTACCCATACCACCCAGATTAATCTAGCGACCCATACCACCCAGATTATTCTAGCGACCCATACCACCCAGATTATTCTAGCGACCCATACCACCCAGATTATTCTAGTTACCCATACCACCCAGATTATTCTAGTTACCCATGCCATGCCAGATTATTCTAGCTACCCATACCACCCAGATTATTCTAGCGACCCATACCACCCAGATTATTCTAGCTACCCATACCACCCAGATAATCTTGCCTGCTCATTTCACTTAGAAGATCCTGATCACTTTCCTTACCCATATGATCTTGATCAATCACTACACCCTGTTAATAATGAACACCCAAATCACCCAGATCATACTGATCACCCACATCACCCAGATCATATTGATTACCCAGATCATACTGATCACCCATATCACCCAGATGATTTTAATCACCCCTAACATCCTGATAGTTATGATATACTATCTGGTGAGACAGGTGGTGAGTCAGTGTTAAACCTTGGTGCTAGTTGCACTCGTGAAATGATCAGACTAAAGCTTTTAATGCCCATAGCAACACACACACACACACACACACACACACACACACACACACACACACACACACACACACACACACACACACACACACACACACACACACACACACACACACACACACACGCAGGGAGGATGAATGTTCACGATGGTATAACATTATAGGATGTTTTAGTCTTCTGGATACAGTAGGATTGTGTTATGGATAATCATGCTCGAGTCCATCGATCTATTTAATATTGGGAATTTATGGCCGATTTGGAACATTTTTAATGGTGGTCGGGGGGGGGAGCGGGGATCTATCAGGTGGGAATAATACTAGGCTGAGGGAGGGGGATGTTGGGGGATCGGGTGGGGTGTTAGAATCATGATAGTGGCAGACGACTGTATAAAATTTAATAAATCAGAGTCAGCCAGATATATGTCGTGGCATCGATTGTTTACTTCTAATTTGTGCCAAGAAATCATCAAAATAAACGCATTCAAGTGACTAGTAATTGATTTTGGCAAAGCGAGGACGACCTAATTTCATCAATATTTTATATTTCCAGCAGACGTCTCGTAACGACGCCATTTTATCGGAAATTACGTCATCATCTAATTTTCTTTCGTCAATGAACTCGTTTAATATTCATGAGCTGTTACGTCACGTGAGCGATGTTCTGGATGAAGGTGGTAGCACAGCTGAGTGAGACAGACATGGCAGACAGACATAAACATAGATATGTAGACAGATAGAGACAGATATTAAGACAAAGAGATAGCCATACAAACATACATACAAATAGACGGACAACACATAAAACAGACACAGACACTTGCAGGCAAACAGACAGACTGGAAGGCAGATATGCAGATAGATACACAGACAGATGCACAGACAGACAGAAAATAGGTAGACAGACATGCAGACAGATATATATATATATATATATATATATATATATATATTTATATCTGTCTGCGTGTCTGATTACCTAGCAGACACACACGCACACACACACACACAAACACATATTTATATTTGTCTCTGAATGATACACATACTAGCAGATAGACAGACAGGCAGACAGACAGGCAGGCAGACAGATATCCAGAATTGTAACCATACTAAGAATGACAAATGGAAAGAAAGATAATCAAACAGATAGAAGACGGACAGAGAGACAGGTACAATTGTCACTTATAAATGACCAGTTAAGTTAGTTCATAATAATGGTCAGTTGGTACAAGAATCAAGGTCATCAAGTTCAACGATCAAGGTCATTCAGTATGAGAACAAAGGTCATTTAATTTGATCTCTCTCTCTCTCTCTCTCTCTCTCTATATATATATATATGAGACTCAACATCATCATCATCTTCATCATCATCATCATCATCATCATTACAAAGCCATTTTAACCAACATGTGATGGCCTCTTGGTACCAATAGTATTTAATATTTATCTATTTTCGTCGTCACTATAATTCACGACGTAATTTAGGTGGAGATTTTCATCCTGGTTGCCATGGTAAACATTAGTTCTGATGTCACAGGTATCGATCCATGATTGACCAATAAGAATCCCTCATTTTACGCTCGTCACATGACAGAATTTAGCCAATGACGGAGAGCCACGTTGAGAGTTTTCTACCGTAATGTGGTTACGGGAAGGTCGGGAAGACAAAATGAGCAAATCCAGAATTTAGTGAGTCACTTGCAAATATCCTTCGTGTCCTGTCAAGGTCATGGCTTTATCAGTTCTACTTGGTCTTAACACCTCCACAAGGTCTTATTATCTTCAACCCATCTTATGATCTTCTTCCAATCACCTTAATGCGACATAATTATTTTACCATGGTCTTATCGCGTTCACGTGGTTTATCACATGGTCTTATCACGTTCACATGGTCTTATCACGTTCACATGGTCTAATCACGTTCACATGGTCTTATCACTTTCATATGGTCTTATCACGTTCACATGGCTTTTATCAATATAATATGGTCTTGTCATTACCACAATGTCTTATCACTTCAGCATATCACGGC
>JAODUP010000375.1:530000-555000 GCA_025642065.1 Paralvinella palmiformis | reverse complement strand
CCAAACAACCAACTAACCCTCGCACGCACGCACGCACGCACGCACGCACGCACCCCCCACAGAAGCTCTGAATTCAACATCCTTTGACTCTGTTATCAGCACGGTTTAACAGATATGACGCTATAAAGGACGTTCTTTAATACGAGGTGTGGCTGTATGACACATTTCTGACAACTACCAGCAACACAATTAAAACCCGTACAATGCTAATCGTTATACACACCACCCACTCGCACACACGCACACAGTTATTAACTCATAACAAACAGATGTTTATGTGTTAATATTTATTAACGGACTATTACACCCTGTATTCCCCTTCCCCCTCTCCCTCCATCCAGCTGCGGGTTATTAATTGTTAACAAACTCTTTGATTATAGAATTCAACAATCTCTCATCTTATTTCTGTTTCGTGTCCAAGAAGAGATCAGAATCAACGAAGATTCTTTAGTTTTGTGTTTGATATATTTCTTATTTTAGTTTTGAGGATTATTCTTTAAGTTTAATATTCTGGTTTCTGGTTTCTGCTCCGCTTCTTTTATTACCATTGTACGTCATTGTACCGAATGACCTCTGTTGAGAGTTACCCATAACCGATTGATTGTGAAGCAATTAATAAAATATTATACACAAGAAGACTGGTTATTGTCACTTGAAAAGTCAACAATACCTATATATCGAGGGCACAAAAGGTATGTAAGTGTGATTACAACCACACACATATACATGTATATTGATACTCAATATATATATATATATATATATATATATATATATATATATATATATATATATATATATATATATATATATATAGGCGCAGCCCCACACTTAAACATTAAAGGAACACAAATAGACACTCAAGCATTTATAAATATGTAAACATTCAAAGACTCTATAGGACCATACAATGTACCTGTCCTCAAACAGTAACACGATCACCTACATGCACGTACATAAAGAAATAGAACAGATATAGAGATAGAGTAATGCACGTGACTACCTCAATGGGCATTCCTACTTCATTCCTACTTCATTATATAAATATGGAAGTCTTTTTATAATATTGATACATATAACACATCTTTTATAATATATTCAATATATGATATATATTATAATTAACTACCCAAACAACCACCTGCGTTGATAGACTATCTCTGTTAAAGGGTCATGTAGAGCGGTCTTAAAAGGGTCACGTAGAGTGGTCTTAAAGGGCCATGTAGAGTGGTTTTAAATGGCCACGTTGAGTGGTCTTAAAGGATCGTGTCTTTTGGTCTTAAAGGTCCACATTAAATGGCCGTTCAATTTCCTTAGCATAGCATTATCTCTGTTTATTGAGACCTGATATAATACTAAATATGGTCGTGTAAGACAGGTTTAACTGCAGCTGTCTATTAGAAGATGTGAATCACACCCCGGACTTATTTATTACGTCATCATCGTCTTTATCATGTCATAAGTGATGTCATAAGTCTTTATTAGAGTATAAAATATGATGGGGTGAGTTAATATATTGGAGGGGTGTATCTTGTTGCAGAACGGTATGCTTTGGTATGATGGGGTATATATTGGCATAGTGGAGTATATGTTGGTATGGTGGGGTATATGTTAGTACGGTGGGGTATATGTTAGCTATTGGAGTATATGTTAGTATGGTGGGTTATATATTGGTATGGTGGGGGTATATTTAGCACGTGGAGTATATGTTAGTATGGTAGGATATATATTGGCAGAGTGGATTCTATTTTGCTATGGTGGGGTATATGTTAGTATGGTGGGGTATATGTTAGCTAGTGGAGTATATGTTAGTATGGTGGGGTATATATTGGTATGGTGGGGGTATATTTAGCACGTGGAGTATTTGTTAGTATGGTATGGTATATGTTTGTATGGTGAAGTATATATTGACAATTGGAGTATATGTTGGTAAGAAGGGGTATATTTTGGTATGGTGGGGTATATGTTGGCTAGTGGAGTATATGTAACCCCAAAAGGTGTATATGTTTGTATGTTGGAGTATATGTTGCTATAGTTGAAAATATTTTGGTATAATTATGTTGGTTTGGTAAGATATATGTTGATATAGTAGAGTGTACTTTGGCATGGTGGAGTATATGTTAGTATGGTGGGGTATATGTTAGCTAGTGGAGTATATGTTCATATTGTGAGGAATATGCCAACTGTTATATTTTATATACCAAATGTTTGTGATATTTATAGCCGAAGTTTTTTATGATAATGCTTATAGATTTAAAACACACACACACACACACACACACACTCTCTCTCTCGCACACACACACATACATACATACATACACACACAAATACGCACACACAGACGCACACGCAAACACACAAACACGCACACACCCCCCCACATCCTGATTCATTTGTTTTTACTCACTGTTGTGTGTTTTGTTTAGGCATTACGTTAGTCTGTTATTAGTAGATATAAATTATCTTTAGTAGTTATGAATCAGGGCCAGTTGATTGTAAAATTAAGTTACTGTATGTTACAGGATATATCATCCTTCACCGCAAACTAAGACGTAAATCCAAATCCAAAACATAATCTGTGAAGGGTGTGTTTGTGTGTCTGTGTGTGTGTGTGCATGTGCATGCGTGCACGCATGTGTTTCTTTGTGCTTGTGTGCGCGCGCGTGTGTGTGTGTGCTCACGCGCGTGTGTTTGATCTGTCATTGATTTGACGGCCATATTCACGGATGATACTGGAGACAAAGACTAGCTGCGCTGTCAATTATGTATCCACATTGATCCAATGACAGGAGAAAATATTACCACAATTAGTATATTATCATTATTATTATTATTATTATTATGGCCACACCATATTACGACATATCTCACACCTCAGTCGACGCCTAGTACAGTCAATACCCTATATACGACGGCGTAAAGTGAGCTAGCGCGTTATGGATGGAACCAATTACCGAAGCCCGGACTGTCATATCACTTTATGGACAGCTGTATTATGTTGCCCGTCCGTTATCTCTTCTCATCTTCCATCAGACCGTCATTAATAAAAGCTAACTGACATTAGGCGCCGTTTTTGTTGCGACATGGCGTCTTTCTACCACCGATTTCAGCTACAACGTCACAGCGTAACTTCACTTTAGCGCATCATTCACACATTTATCGGCTTGAAAATGTGTTGCTCCCACCACCGACAAGCTAACACTGTATAATATCTATAAGAGTCAGAAAATTACAACCAGGATTTAAAATTAAATGTGTCAACAATGGTTTACAAATGTTGAATTAATATTTTATTATCCTCAAAGTCGTAAAATAACTGTTAATGTAACTCAACTCTCTACTGGCCGAGCCAACATGTTTCTGTATACAACCACTACTGCTACCACTACCATTACCACAAATACAAGCACTACTACAGCTACCACTCCCATCAGCACCACCGCTCGCACTATCACCACCACCACGCACACAACACCACCCCACTAACACCACCACACTAGCACCACCGCTCGCACTATCACCACCGTCACGCGCACAACACCACCCCACTAACACCGCCACACCCAGCACCACAACTCGCGCTATCAACACACCACCACCACCACCACCACCCTACTACCGTCAACATCATCTATATTACCACCACCACCATTTCCGACACCACCATCCCAGTAAAACCACAACCACAACCACTACCCATACTACCAGCACCACCCTCCCACAAGCACCACCTCTCTTACTATCACCACAAACCACAACAGCACCATCACTACGACCCCCACCATTACCACCAGTACCACTACCCCCGCCAGCACCACCCCCTACCACCCCTACAAGCACCACCAGTCGTTAGTTTCGATTTAAAACGCTCTAAGTATAGCTATTGCGTAATAAACTACGTCATAAATAATATGAGGTGACACTATGACGTAGACCTGTGACAATAGACACTGTATGATGTCAGCTAACTATGACCTGTCATTTGTCATCAAGGTCATTTGGGTGACAGTAAGTGGCTAGCCAGTCAGTAATGGTGTGACAGACGGCGTGACAGCTGGACGGTGATTAGCCGCAGCTGATTATCAGCTGTCAAAGATGATAAGATGAGATCGGGTAATCTCGTCCAGTCATTTCGTTATCTATATTAGACGAAACACGGTCATCTCAACTGACACAGGAGTATTATGAGGAGTTTGAGGAGTTTGAGGGACATTTCGTCACTCACAACTGCTAGGTACTAACCCAGAAGCTTTGAAAATTAGTCAAATCCTATGATGACTTCAGCTATATGTGAATTCCTTAAAATGGAGACGAATAATGTGATGATGATGATTAAGATTATGATGGTGATGATAATGATGATGATGATGATGATGGTGGTGATGGTCATGATGATGATGAATAATAACAAGATGATGATGATGATGGTTGTGATGATGATGATGATGATGACGACGACGACGATGATAACTGAGATGACAATGATGACGATGATGATGATGATAATGACAATAGTGATGATGATGATGATGATGGTGATGATGGTTACAGATTAACGTTTTGGTTTGATCCAGATATAAGACCTCCCCATCTACCCCCTCATTTTTCTCTCTACTCCATTACCCCATTCCTTTCCCGGCTTCATCCCTCACTCACTTCCCTATTCTCTTATCATGTACTCCATGGTCGTGAATACATGTACTCTAACAGTGTAAGAGTACTGCTGGAGTACAGCTTAAACATAAGGCGCATAAAGACCATTTACATAAAATGTGTACTCTCTGACATTTAGAGGGAGTACACCTTACATATTAATACAATAACGAGCAATATCTACTTCACGGACACCCCAAAAGTAGTGAGTATCTACTCTATAGCACATAATATCTACTCTATTGCACACATTATCTACTGTATAGCACATAGTATCTACTCTATAGCACATATTGTCTACTCTATGGCACATAGTATCTACACTGTAACACATAGTATCTACTCTATAGCGCATATTATCTACTCTATAGCGCATAGTATCTACTTTATAGTGCATAGTATATACTCTATAGCACATAGTATCTACTCTATAGCACATAGTATCTACTCTATAACACATATTATCTACTCTATGACACATAATATCTACTCTATAGCACATAGTGTCTACTCTATAGCAAATACGATCTATACTATAAGATAGAGTATCTATTTTATAACATAGTATCTACTCTCTTACACAGAGTATCTTGTCTATGACACAGAGTTTCTACTCTATAATAAAGAGTAACTACTCTATAACACATAATAAGTAGTTCATAACGCAGATTGCATACTACATGGTTATAAGAGAAAGCACTCTACGACCATCTCGGTATGTACTCTATATTTCTCAGAGTATGTACTCCATGGCCATCAGAGTACCATTATAATATATATATATATATATATTTATTATATTAACAGGTTGTCATATCATTCTGAACACATGGAGCAATAGAGTATTATCTGATAAGACATGGTTATCTCGTAGTTTCACGCTCTGTCTGACATGATTATAGTTTCACGGCTTCTGGTAAACATGATTCTGTATGGCTTATACTTCTTAATCGAAATTACTTCCGCTGTATCGAAAATATAACTAGACGCCTCTAGGGTAATGAAGGTGTGTGTGTATGTGGTGTGTGTGTGTGTGTGTGTGTGTACAACTGATGATGATGATGATGATGATTGATGTTTTACGGCCACTTTTGTGCACATGGTAGGCTAAATGGGCCGAGCGACCTCCAAAGGTAATGAGGCGAAGTCAAAGACGAAACAACCTTCAGATATGCCCACGCCGAGATTCGAACACGGGTGGTAGTAATCTGTGGTCCAACACGCTACCGCTAGACCACGGAGGCGCCCTGTGTGTAATGTTGTAGTATATATATATATATATATATATATATATATATATATATATATATATATATATGTGTGGGGTGGGTGGGTGTGTTCGCGCGTATGTATGTTGGTCTGTCTGTCTGTGTCAGATTCCCCATTTCAACCATTTATATTATTAAGACCTGTCAATATTATTTCAGTGACTGGTCATAACTTACTAAGTTCTTAGTTTTGTTATCATCAGCAGTTCAGTATAGATGACATAACCGGGATTCTCGGGTAGGAACCCATCCAAAGTGTCATAAGTGACATATAAAAGGAATATGGCCTTTTATGATGATGTTCTGCTAAATATCACTGACTGACTGACTGACTGACTGACTGACTGACTGATTGACTGACTGATTCACTCACTCACTCACTCGCTCGCTCGCTCACTCACTCACTCACTCACTCACTCACTCACTCACTCACTCACTCACTCATTCATTCACCCACAAACCCACCCACCCACCCACTCACACAACCACTTACTCACAAACTGATTTAATCATTCCCTTTTAATTGCCTATACATATATTATTCGACCTTTATTACTATCGTCATTGACCTTTATGATCTAAGCTGTCTAACGTCTAACACCCTTTCTCTATTAGACATCTATTCTGAGAGACCCTTTTAGTGCCGTCCATTTAAGTGCTGCTTCATGATAATTGTCTTGTATTAATGTGAACGTTTTAACCTCGTCCAGTATTTTTGTGTCTAACTTTCTGATGTATGTCTATATTCATGACCCTATTTCATATCGGTGTCTAAGTTCATGAACTGTTTCCCTAAAGAGACATCAACTTTGATAAACCACTTATGACATTATTGGTACACTGTTAATGTTAGATTGGGCGTTACTCTAAATAGACTAGTCGTGATACTTCGTGACCTTTTATACAATGCCCGTCTAACCATGTGATCCCTTTTGACAATAGACAGTTACCTTTGTTGACCTTTCCACGAGTTCTATCCAAGTTTATGGATATTTTTGCGTTCATTGTTGGAATTACTGGACCTTTTCCTGGTACGATTATTCCTATTTTATTCTCACATGAGGGTACCTTTCAGAAGGCAGGCCAAGGATCCCTTTTCTAACAATCTCTCATTCTGGACCCTTTCAATTCTGCTACAAATAGACTCAACATAACGATATGACCTCATCAAGTACGTAATACCTCATCACCTGTAGATTACAGAACTAATTATTATAATAAATTAATCTCTTCTTATTTGGTGCACGTAAGCCCCCCCCCCCCACTCGCGCGCGCGCGCGCGCACACACACACACACACAATCACACACGCCACCAAACTATTTCATCATCTCTGTTAGCTTAGCTTCTTATCAGAAGTGATAAGATAAGATAATCGGAGATGGCTGCTCATCACTTTCTCTTTGATGATGACACTGTGCTGGGATAGCCGTTTAATCTCTCACCCGGCCCACCGAATCAACGTACTACCTATTATCGTCCACCTATTATCTCTTACTTATTATCGCCCACCTATAATCGCCCACCTATTATCGTCCACCTATCATTGCTCGCTGTCATTACTTTTCGTCGAAACTAGGTGGCGCCACTCTATTTATAATATGGCGGTCGCCTTCTGTTAACATTAACCCTCTACCCACAAACCGACTGACTACTTCTGAGTGTGTTCGTAAGTACACTTTTAAGTACACGTTTTAGGTACACTTTGAAGTACACTCTGAAGTACGCCAGCCAGGTTTTGACCTTGAAAATAGCTATTCTCCAGCCATCATCTCACCCGAACAGTCAACAGCCAATCAACGACCAGGTGGAATTCCGCCAGGTGGCGCTTGGAAATAATCTTTAGGGATTATTGGAAATAGCATACAGGGTTTCCCCCACTGATGGCATCAATTTGATGTATTAACATATATAAATATTTAAAATGTTTAATAACTTATTTATTATTGTTTAGAAGCATTATATTGTACTCCATATTAATTTACAATGTAACATACGGTTTACTTCCTAGATAGTATACAAGGTACTTCTTCATGAATGATTTTGTAAATATAAGTCTGTACTCCAATACTACGTAATATAGTTCATCTAGTGATGTACTCTTCTGGGCGATATGTGTTGTCCTTTAGCCCCCCCCCCCCCGAGATATATCGAGCGAACTATTGTCACACACACACACACACACACACCCTCTCTCTCTCTCTATCTCTCTCTCTCTATATCTATCTCTCTCCTCCGTGAGTCAGTACCCTCGTACTGTAGAGTTGAGTCAAGTACCTGCACGTGTCATTGTGCTGCCCTCTAGCGGTAGATTCCATCACGTGGAATGTTGTCAGTCAGATAGCTGATGATTGGTAAAGTTAAGGTCAACTAGTACACATTACATAGGCGGAGGAGGAGGGGAAAAACAGATAGACATATAGAGAGGAGAGCAGAAAAACAGACAGACACCAGGCTGGCATATAGAACGACAAACAGTGGCACATAAGCTGACCGACAGACACAGGGATACAGACAGGATGACACCTACATACATACATACATACATACATACATACATACATACTTACATCGATATATACATTAATACATATTGACAGACAGACAGACAGACAAACAGATACAGAAATACACAGATAGACAGACATATAGACATAAGGACAGACAGACAAACAGTTTTCTGGGTAGTTAGTTCAAGTTATTCAATATATGCCAAATCTTTAAACTTGTGATGATATTGTACAAACATTAAAGATGAAGGAGTGAATTATGGAATATGAACGTTATCTAATAAAGAAAATAATACATTTAATAGCGAGATGATAGAGCCATCATTACTGTTGTTGTTGGTAGTGATGTTACACATTTTGTGGTGTACAGTTTTTATAGTAATCCTATTTGATCATGTTGTGACAATACCTCAGAGAAATATGATATTGATGTCACGATATAAATAACTCTGCCATTAGGGTCGGCAAAATATTTATGTTGGAACACTTAGTTGGGGGGGGGGTGGGTGGTTTAATATATTGGCTGGGGTTGTGTATTATACTGGGCATTCACACAGGGTAATAAGTACGTATCGTATTGGGTATGAGTGTATATATATATATATATATATATATATATATATATATATATATATATATATATATATATATTATATAATAATATCAATGGCATACAATATACTGGCTAGGTGGTAAAAGATATTGAGTAGGTTGCACAAATATTGGGAATGTGGTAAAGGATAACGGCTGGTTGGTAAACATACTGAGTAGGTGACACAAGTAATACTACACGTCGTAGGACAATACGGTTAACATCATAAGGACAATCCTTCTAGGACAACCACTGTAGAACAACCGTTATTATACAAGACATATAGGACAACCATTGTAGGACAGCCGTTATAAGACAGCCACTTAGAACAGCTGTTACAATACAGCCGTTGCATGACAGCCGTTGTTGGGTAGCTGTTACAATTCAACTGTTGGAGGACAGCCGCTATAAGACAGCCTCGAAGCAGCCGGCTATTACGGCGACAACACTGACGTAGTCCCTATTGTTGGTCACGTGATGCAACACGTGGTTCGTCATTCCTAGTCAGGTGATTGTTATCGCGTCAACTCGACGACAGCGATCGGAAATAAGTCACGTGACGTTCCCCATTTTGCCTTTCGTCCGATAATGCAGAAAGTTCCACCTGGACCGGAAGTAGAGTGCCGATACCGGAAGATGAACGGTGGAAGTCACAATCCCGGTCACCTGCTCGTGGAAGGTGATAGGATATCGGCAGGTGGCGAAATCGATACGGGTGATCACTTACATTGTTGTCAATCATCGCTAGGTGAATGATAACGTCATGTATGTTTTGTTTCAACACACACACACGCACGCACTACACACACACGCACACACACACACACACACACACACACACACACATACACACACACGCACACACTGTTATATTAATATGGATGGGCTCCTATACGGGATATATTAGTAAGCTAGCTAGATAGATAAATAGATGAGATTGATTATACTATAATCTGTTATATAATAATACTAACATTAACAATCTTTACTATCATTAATATTGAGGTGAGCTTGATGTTTGTAAAGATAAGCTTTCTATATAAAACTATCATCGTATTAGAATGATTGAATTATAACGAGACTTTACTGTAGAAATATCGGGCCATTAATGTGGTATTTATTGTACGTTGAATGTGGTGATGGTGGGTGAGGGAGCGAGTAGGTGAATTGTTGGATGAGAGGGGGAGTGAGGGATGAAGTGAAAGGTAGAGCGAGCTAGTGAGTGAGCGAGCTAGTGAGTGAGTGAATGAGTGAGGAAGGAAGGGAGGGAGGGAGGGGAAGAGAGGGAGCAATTAAGTGACTCTGTTAACTAGCCATCAAATTGTTGATTCATTTAGCGAGTGATACAGTGATTGAGTCATTCAAAGAACAGGTGTGTTCTTAGAACAGATTTTAATTTTCAAGAGACAACGCATTTCTAATATCTGCGGGCAACCTATTCCACAAAGTGGGGGGCTGCAACACTAAACACACAATCACCATATGATTTGAGCCGAGACACTGGCACCTGCAATAGTATCTGACTGGATGACCTGAGTTTTCGGAATGACTTTCTAATGGAGACCAGTTCACACAGGTATTCTGGCGCCATATCATTAATAGATTTATAAGTAATTAACAAAATCTTGAAATGGATACGCTATCTAACAGGTAGCCAATGTAGGTTTTGATGATTTGGGGTGATATGATCATATTTTCTAGTATTTGTTACAATGCGAGCTGCACTTTTCTGAATTCGCTGAAGGCGATTAATGTTATAATCAGATATGCCATACAACAGGGAGTTACAATAGTCTATACGAGATGTAACAAAGGCATGAACTACAGTTACAAGTGATTCTTGTGTCAAGAATGCTTTTAAATGTTGTATGTTCTTAACTATGGTTGTATCGTAGTAGGCAGCTCGGCGTACTGCTGTGACATTTTCATATATATTAATATTTTGTTAATAATAAGCCGTATATTTTTACTAACCCATTAGGGGTAATTAAATATGTACACATCTGTAATTCTGGCGTCTTTAGGGATATTTATTTTATTATTATTCTAATTCATTGTCAGGATCCAGTGATATATACAACTGTGTGTCATCAAGTGATATTTAACGCCATATGGCTGCACAATGATTCCAAACTGAACCCTGTGGTACACCAGATAACAAAAACTGAATGTCAAATAAAATACCATGAACAGACACTCTCTGGGAGCGTTATTCCAGATAGGATCGAAACCATTCAAGTACTTTACCTGACAGACCAAACATATCTTTTAACCTAGAGAAAAGTACATTATGGTCAACTGTATCAAATGCAGCAGACAGGTCCAGAAGAACAAGTATTATTGGCTTACTTTGGTCAATTGACACCATAATATAATTTTTCACCCTAACCAAGGCTGTTTCAGTGCTGTGACCACTTTATATGCAGACTGTAGTAATACATTAAGATTATTATTAATTAAATATTTGTTTAGAGGGAAAGCAAGCGCCCTTTCTATACGTTTTGATAAAAATAGGTCTGTACTTGTTTAGAACATTATAGACTAAACCTTTTTTATTAATGGTTTTACAAGGGCAGATTTCATGGATCTTGGAAAACACCCAGAGATAATGATTTATTAACTATCTTTTTAATTGGGTTTATCAGAACATCCAGACAATCTTTCACGGGCCACGTAGGCATAGGATCAACTGCACAGGAAGCATTTGATGACCTTTTCAGAAACTGTCTGATATATGTCTCTGTAAAAGGCTCAAATGCATCTATCATGGACATCCACGACTCTTCTACCAATGGCTTACCCTGTGATATGGTGCTGGAATGGAATCCACTATGTATATTTAATATCTTTTGACAGAAGTTATTGAAGCGATTATCTTTATCTGAGTTGATAATATTTGAAAGGACAGTCTGACCTTTATGTAATACTGTTTTCATATGACACTGAAAATAGTCGTTTGAATTCCCTTTGAAGCTTTGGTCTTTTTATTGTAATGTTCTGATTTAGCAGAGGCAAGGGTATTTTTACCTAGCATTTTACTAACCTTAAACATTTCATAATGAACACACAAACTGATCCTGATCTAGAGCCGTTCACAATACCTTATGTGGCTCTTTGCAGCTTGTATGTCCTAATTATACCATGGAAGCATTGATCTTCTTGGCATTTCCTTTGTCCTTAAAAGTGCATGCTCAGCTACATGGTCCCTCAATATACTGTCATAGAGATCCACCAGATGATCCACATCATCCGGTGTATCCAATACCAGAGAAGAGACTCGGAGATCAGCAAGAAAAGCCTCCTTGTCAATTGACTTATATCTTCTATATGAAATAACTTTAGCTGAAACAGATTGTTTCTGTACGACGACATCATTGTTAATAAGGAAATGATCAGAGAGCATGGAAGATACAGACACACTTTGATCAAATTGTCATCATCACGGGAGATGACAAGATCTAAGAT
Organism: Paralvinella palmiformis; assembly: GCA_025642065.1. Lineage (NCBI taxonomy): Eukaryota > Metazoa > Annelida > Polychaeta > Terebellida > Alvinellidae > Paralvinella > Paralvinella palmiformis. Next base: position 542,510 of record JAODUP010000375.1, on the reverse strand, counting down.
GTGACCAAGTCTGTTTGTTCTTTCTTGGACATGGCCTCTGAGATTGGCAGATCTAAGAATGTCCGATAATTATTTGGTATCCATGCTATCACATGCTATCCCAACTATCACATAGTATCCGAGTACCTTATCTATGCCATTATATACAATACTAGCTCAATATAGCATACCATCCCAGTATCCAATACTATCCCAGATATACCTAACATAAAGTATGTTTTATACACTTCCAATTCTTATCTATTCTAAGATGTCCTATACAGTTCAGGGTTGTATATCTCATTATATATTTCTGTAGATTGTATCCAGACCTATACCTCCAGACTTTAGACCAAATCCTATCCCAGTATAGTCAGACAGTGGATCGTAATCGATATTGATCGTTCTGTTTATTGGTAATCATATGATCATTAAACATTAATCAATTTGTTATCTCTTTAATTCTCCTGATGTTTACTTATTTGTACATGTACATAGATGTTTTGGTATTTGTACACCGTTAGGATATGTACACGTTAACCACATACACACACGAGCGCGCGCGCACATATTTGGGATTTATGCACCATTGGTATTTATATTGTATTTTAACTCTCCTTGTTCGTATATATGACCTATTTTTGGCAGCCATTATACGTGTAACGTGTCACGTGATTAGCGATAATAAAGATTAAGTCAGACAATGACGTCGACATAACTAGCGTCGTGAAGCAGGTCTGCTAATTAATGACGTCAATGGTTTCGGACGTGACGTATTGATACTGAATGTGACTTGATCCAGACACCTTTATCATCTGCATTTATCGCTTACCTAACCGGGAGTACATCCGGGCTATTGTGACCTTTGTGACAGACCTCCAATAGAGGCCATATATACACACAGAGAACAAGCAATATATAAATAGAGACATACAGACATACGGACAGACAAACACAGGCCACATAAACCATATATACCACAAAGATTATGTAAACAACTTAAATCATATATATCACAAAGATTATGTAAACAACTTAAATCATACATCCTTTGCATTCCATATAAATCATAATACCATATATCAGATACACATAATATAAATCACACAGTTTATACAAAACATACACAAGACCACTCATACCACATAGACCATAGAAACTACATGTTCAAATCAAACATTATATATATATATATATATATTATATATATATATATATATATTATATATATATATATCATATATATATAAATATGTATCATCAACTATATATATATATATCATATAGACCTTGATACATTATATCACATACATACCACATAAACAATAGATATCATACAAATCGACCAAACTCTATACACCACAAATATCGTATATATAATACATATCCTATACATAACATTTACAGAGATATAACATATACAGAAACATAACATATATAGAGACACAACATAAGTAGAGACATAACATAAGTAGAGACATACCATATATAGTATCATAACATATATAGAGACATAACATATAACATATATAGAGATATAACATATATAGAGACACAGCATTTATAGAGACATAACACATATAGAGACACAACATATATAGAGACACAACATATGTAGAGACATAACACATGTAGAGACATAACATGTATAGAGATATAACATATATAGAGACAAAACATTAATAGAGACATACCATCTATAGAGATATAACATGTATAAAAACATAACATAGTGTAAAGACGAAACATATGTAGAGACATAACATATATAGAGATATAACATATATAGAGACACAACATATGTAGAGACATAACATATGTAGAGACATAACATATATAGAGACATAACATGTATAGAGACATAACATATATAGAGACATAACATATATAGAGACATAACATATAAATTTACGGTACAAAAGTTATAAAATCTTATTACACATTATACCATACATAGATATTATTCTGATCATGCAAATACATCCAAACAGATAATACAAACAGATCACCCAAACACATCACACAGACAGATAATACAAACAAATCACCCAAACAGATCATACAGTCAGATCGTACAAACAGATCACACACAGATAATACAAACAGTTAATACAAACACATCATAGGAATTTCATAGAAACATCTAATACAAGAAGATAATACAAACTAAAAGATTAAACAGACACATAGCAAAAAGAGCACATCAGGTCAACCATAAACACAACATTCAGCTCAGATATGAGCGCCACCTGGCGTCTGTAGATGGCCAGTAATTTGGCCAATTTTCTAACTGCAAAATGTCCTCTCATCAACAGGAACTACGTCATCAGGCCGCCATATTGGTAGTAATGTTAGACATTTCGTTGATAATGTCGTAGGTGTTACGGTAACGGTGGCTTTCGTAAATGTAATGGTTGTTGTTGTTGTTATCGTTGTTGTTGTTGTTGTTATAGACATTAATGTTCCTTGTTGTTGTTATTATAATAGTTATTATCGTAGCTTATATCATTACCGTGATATACATTATCATTGTTGTTATTGTTGTTAATATTGTTATCGTGTATGTTGTTACTTGATAATTTTGTTGTTATTACGACGGTTATAATTTTTTTTTGGGGGGGTGTTGTTAAACGCGTTGTATATATTATGGTTAATGTAATTTTGGCCTTATAACTGTCATTGATGTTGCTAATGTTGTTGTTGTTGCTGTTATTTTCTGCTTGAGCCATTATTATTATTTAAACTAAGAAATCTTACCCTTCCTTTTTTCACCTATATTTAATCCTTTCTTACCTTTCCCTTTTTTCCTATATTGAATCCTTTCACCATACAGTGCTCCCCAGAGAAGGCCACATACAATTTAGGAACTGATACAATTTTACATTTTCCTACAAAATGACGTTTTTTTTATGAGAACATTTTGAGCACGTTTATTATTTACGTTACTTATATTAATGACTGCATATTTGAGAAGTCATAACTTTTGAGTCATAAAAACTCACGAATTGACATAAAGATGTTTAACAGTTAATTTGTTCTAGTTTGCTTCGATCATGTGATTACAATTCAATAGCCAATCAAATGAGACATTCAGTAATGATTCCACCAATCAAGGAACAGCAAGTAGATGATTGACACTAAATTCTACATGCGAAGTACTAATAATGAACTAGATGAACATGATGGTTATTAAGTAGCCTGAGATGGTGCTACATAAATATGATGGTTACCAAATAGCCTGAGATGGTGCTATATCAACATGATGGTTATTAAATAGCCTGAGATGGTGCTACATAAATATGATGGTTACTAAATAGCCTGAGATGGTGCTATATCAACATGATGGTTATTAAATAGCCTGAGGTGGTGCTATATAAATATGATGGTTACTAAATAGCCCGAGATGGTGCTATATCAACATGATGGTTATTAAATAGCCTGAGGTGGTGCTATATAAATATGATGGTTACTAAATAGCCTGAGATGGTGCTATATCAACATGATGGTTATTAAATAGCCTGAGGTGGTGCTATATAAATATGATGGTTACTAAATAGCCTGAGATGGTGCTATATAAATATGATGGTTATTAAATAGCCTGAGGTGGTGCTATATAAATATGATGGTTACTAAATAGCCCGAGATGGTGCTATATCAACATGATGGTTATTAAATAGCCTGAGGTGGTGCTATATAAATATGATGGTTACTAAATAGCCTGAGATGGTGCTACATAAATATGATGGTTACTAAATAGCCTGAGATGGTGCTATATCAACATGATGGTTATTAAATAGCCTGAGGTGGTGCTATATAAATCTGATGGTTACTAAATAGCCCGAGATGGTGCTATATCAACATGATGGTTATTAAATAGCCTGAGGTGGTGCTATATAAATATGATGGTTACTAAATAGCCTGAGGTGGTGCTATATAAATATGATGGTTACTAAATAGCCTGAGATGGTGCTATATAGCAGATGGTTATTAAATAGACGGAGACGATGCTAAAACGTCGATGTGTATGGTTTTAGCGCAGACCTTCCCGAAAGAAAAGTAACGACGTTAAGTGTGGTAGGCGTTATATCGAAGTCGGGTAACGATGGGGGAGTACTGTAATTTCTTTATCAATCAATATTTAGTAAAGTTGTGTACACTTTGATCATAACCTATGAAATACACAATGACTTGTTATAATTGATGAATATCATAAAGTTAACGATTCTTTGATGTCTCAATGCGAACAATTTGTTACCAACCATTTGACAATCCATAGGTAAAGACATACATTTATACTTAATGACAGATATAGACAGACAGACAGACATCACACACACACACACACACACACACACACACACGCACAGAGAGAGAGAGAGAGAGAGAGAAGAGAGAGACAAACAGACGTTATATATATATATATATATATATATATATATATATATATATTTCCTCTGCCAGTAAAACCATTTTGTCTTTCTATAATCAGATATATACTCTAGTAGTAACAACGAACACGTGAGTGGGTCACGTGATCCGTTGGCATAGACCAGTTTATCTTAATTGTGGCTCCCACTTCCGGCAAATCTCTTCACCGTGTCAAGGTCATTGCAGCTGGAGTCTATAGTTAACTACCGCAACTACAGTTACCGGCCTATAGCGACTAGTGTTACCGGCCTATAGTAACTAGTACCGGCCTATAGTGACTAAAGTTACCGGCCTATAGTGACTAGTGTTACCGGCCTATAGTGACTAGTGTTACCGGCCTATAGTGACTAGTGTTACCGGCCTATAGTGACTAGTGTTACCGGCCTATAGCGACTAGTGTTACCGGCCTATAGTGACCAAAGGTACTCGTCTCATAACGCTATATGGCTACAGTTGATCCAGGTTTCTGTATCCGGGGATCATTCTGACAGTAAAACTGACATATCCTCTCTGAGGATCTGTCACCTGCAAGGACCTCTACTCAGTTAAGATTTGTCATCTATCGGGTTCCGTAGCCAGTTTATTTTATATCTAGTTCTGTCTTCCGGTATAATCTGTCATAAGATGAAATCTGTTCTGTAAAGATCTTAGAAATAATCCTTCTGTCCTTTCTAACATTGTCACTATAGACTATTTTGACCTATCTTTGCTCCTTCGTTGATGATTCACCTAAACTGAGATCCATGGTCGTATGTCCTATATGTGGCTGTCATCAATATCATGACCTGTCCTATATGTGGCCATCATCAATATCATGACATGTCCTATATGTGGCTATCATCAATATCATGACCTGTCCTATATGTGGCTATCATCAATATCATGACCTGTCCTATATGTGGCCATCATCAATATCATGACCTGTCCTATTTGTGGCTATCATCAATATCATGACCTGTCCTATGTGTGGCTATTATCTATACCAGGACCTGTCTTATCTGTAATGATGACCTATGCTATATTTGAGAAAGTGCTAATCTTGACCTGTCCTATATAGGACAATGTCTTCAGTTAGGTCTTGTCCTGTGACCATGTCTCAGTATGTCCCATATGAAGGGGGTATCAACATTTGGTCTATGTTAGTTTGACCTTCATAGTCCTCTCTAGAGGTCAAACACTTAGTGGATAGCTTCGATTAAGCACAGACTTAGGCTCTGAGACTCCTAATCATATTAATTCTGGATCAGATAGAGGTCATAGAGGACGTGTCACCATGGAACGAGTCTCCAAGGGACAACAAACTCTTGTCATGGATAGTCACGCCCAAGCTCCGCCCACAGAGAGAGGTGGCGGCAGGGTACGAAGTGGGCGGTTCTGAGTGCAAACGTTACCACCCTCCAACATCAGGCTAGATCCGGAGACTCTAGAGACCATATATATATATATATATATATATATATATATATATATATATATATATATATACATGAAGCGGAGGGGGTGGTGCCTATAGGCTAGATATAATGGTTGAGTAATTGTCATTGGTCAAGGTGAATGTCACGGAGAGACAGGACAACTACCTGACTTTATACAAATACGCGATCCTAATACAGTCAAAGGGAAGCCACTGAAAGGTGTCGGATAACTCGAAATATGTTAATTATGAGGATACAAGGGAAGGTACTGGGGATGTTTACTGTCTCTTTATACAGAAACTCCAATAAGTTATACAAATGTTATACAAATTTTGTTATACAAATTTTGTTATACAAATTTTGTTATACAAATTTAGTTATACAAATTTAGTTATACAAATTTTGTTATACAAATTTTGTTATACAAATTTTTGTATATTAATTGTTTATATGGTGATTGTTATTATAAATTAACACTGACTCTCTTATGACGGTTTAAAATAAAAATACAACAACAACAACAACAACAACAACAACTACTACTACTACTACTACTACTACCACCATTATTATTATTATTAGTAGTAGTAGTAGTAGCAGTAGTAGTAATATTACTACTACTACTGCTAATAATAATAATAATAATAATAATAATAATTATAATTATAATAACCACAAAATTATAATGACAGTGCTACTTCTAACATTATAATTCGGCCCATTTAGCCTACCATGTATACAAAAGTGGCTGTAAAACATCATCATCATCATCATCATCATCATCATCATCATCTAACATTATAATTATTACAACTAAAGCAATAACAGTTACAATTGTTGTTGTTGTTGATATTATAATTATTATTATTATTATTATTATTATTATTATTTGTTTGTTTGTTAGTTTATCATGTCTTTTCCTTAGAGCAGATGTTATAATAACACAACAAGAAGTTATACGGTAATATCTTATTGTCACAGTAACCGTTATTACTGTAATTATTGATTACATCTCGTCACAGTAACCATCATCACTCTAATTATTGATTACATCTCGTCACAGTAACCGTTATTACTGTAATTATTGATTACATCTCGTCACAGTAACCGTTATTACTGTAATTATTGATTACATCTCGTCACAGTACCCGTTATTACTGTAATTATTGATTACAACTCTTCACAGTAAACGTTATTACTGTAATTATCCATTACATCTCATCACAGTAACCGTTATTACTGTAATTATTGATTACATCTCGTCACAGTAACCGTTATTACTGTAATTATTGATTACATCTCGTCACAGTAACCGTTATTACTGTAATTATTGATTACAACTCGTCACAGTAACCATCATCACTCTAATTATTGATTACATCTCGTCACAGTAACCGTTATTACTGTAATTATTGATTACATCTCGTCACAGTACCCGTTATTACTGTAATTATTGATTACAACTCGTCACAGTAACCGTTATTACTGTAATTATCCATTACATCTCGTCACAGTAACCGTTATTACTGTAATTATCCATTACATCTCGTCACAGTAACCGTTATTACTGTAATTATTGATTACATCTCGTCACAGTAACCGTTATTACTGTAATTATTGAATACATTTACACAGGGTCTTGTTAATGGTGTCTTATGTTAACGAAGTAATCTTTAAACATATATTACCCGATTTGACAACAAGATCTTATGTCGTCATAGACATTATCCCAGTTGATATTTTTTAAATCCCAGTTGATATAGTTTATTTATCCCAATTGATACAATTTTGTTTATCCCAATTCATGCGGTTTGTTTATCCTAAAATGAAGTGGTTTGTTTATCTTAATTGATACAGTTTGTGACTATGTAAGATCACTCATACATTGAGGTATGTTTACCAATCCCCTCAAAGGTTATTTGTAGAAAGATATACTCAGTTGGGTGATGGAGGGGGGGGGGGGCGGGTTGTTGTCAGGTCTGCCATTTACTGACTGATTCTTATAGACTACTGCTCTAACTGTAATATTTACATGTTTGTATCATTGTCACAAAATAGAACAATATTCTCATTCTTCTGCGAGTAGATTAGTCCAACAGACTGACAGCTGTCAATCAAGACGACACACACACACCATAACAGACCACTCTTATACATACTGTCACCTGACACTAGATCTACATTTTTAATGAGTTCAGTTTTTTATTGTACCTGATGCTCTAATGACATGTTTATACGCCAGTTGCACCAATGCTAGTCTAAGAATTTTAGAAGGTTTATCTAAGGACCTCAAACCTTGGCCAGGTATAATACGTGTACAGTTTACGGTTGTCGTTGGTACTTTATGGACTGGTTTATAGTTGATGGACTGCTTGACTTACTCCGGCCTGATACTCCACACTCCAGGGAGTAAAGTGTCTCATTCTGCTAGTTAAGGACATATAATCTATAAAATATGTAATCTATCACTTGTCAGTGTTTTATTGACATGTAATCCTGTGTTTTATGTTTACACGCAAAGGTCAACTGTAGACTGAATGGTGAATAACTTACACTTACTAGTAATGACTAGCCACAGATTAGTTGATGGTTCAGTCAACCAGGGAACGCACCAAACAAATCAACGGCATGTCATTGGATTCGAGTCTAGATGTGCCCGCCTTCCAGTCTTCCACCATACGACTGAGCCACTCACGCCGTCGTGTAGTCAGCTAGCTGTTGACCTTTATGTTTACATCATGACCTAATTATATACCATTTCCGTTATACGACGGCCTACGCGTCCGTAATAGACCGGAAGTACGTCGACCATTCGGGAAAATTATCTCTACCCCTTTCCCCCCTCCTTCTCTCCCTCTCTGTATGTCTACCCCACTCTTTCTACTTCCATTTCTGGAGCTGTGTATGTCGGATATGAGGATGTCTCAAAGACGGATCACGTCCATTATCTTTCTCCTTTCATTCCATGAAAGGCGGCGTGTCTAGGTGACTAGTGACTTGAGATGACAGTAAAAGGACGTTAGAGAGTGTTCACTGTACAGTAATAATGAAGGTCATTGGTACTAAGTTACTGAACGGTGATGAGGGCTCATTGTACCGTAAATGTCTGTCAGAGTAAGGGGGGGGGGGCGGGGCTGTAGAGTAAATATTGTTTACATTAAGAGGGGTCATTGAACTTACTACATTTGTGAGTGTTACGGAGTAATCACTGTACGGTATATAGAGATTAGAGTACGATATATCACTGTACAGGAATGACGAGCCACTTGGTAATATTAAATCTTTGTCGAATAATTGATTTATTTAAGCCGAAGTATTTTATTATTAAACGCAACATCCCGTGGAAAATATTAACAATGGGATTTGATGCTAATACCTCCGTGTTCTGTATTATGCTACACTAATCCCTGTAATAATAATAATAATAATAATATAATATTATTATTATTATTATTATTATTATATCATTAAGTGAGAGACCTTACTATAGAAAGATAAAAGGAAAAAGATAATAATGACACACACACACACACACACACACACACACACACACACACACACACACACACACACACACACACACATTTAGAGCCTAACAAATAGATAGATAAACATTTAGTTGCTATAGACAATAATAAACATCAAACGTTATTTTGCCCTCAATAAACAACTTATTTAGTTGTATGACGTCACCTTTCTGCCGTACATCATTGTATCATGTAATATACATTAATTATATATATATATATATATATATATATATATATATATATATATATATATATATATATATATATATGACCATGTTGACACGGGTATTTGATAGAAGTACTTTGACCTTTCATCCATCTCTATTTATAGAACAAATTAACAAATACACACATTTGTATATTTTAGCAGTTTTTGTCTATTTGTATTTTTTGGATTATATAGGTAAGTGTATGTGTGTTTGTGTATCAGTGTTTGTGTATGTATTTGTATATGTATTCGTGTATGTGTGTGTGTGTGTGTGTGTGTGTGTGTGTGTGTGTGAATATGTGTGTGTGTTGTTATGTGTGTGTGTTAGTTTGTGTGTGTTTGTGTGGTAATAGTAGACATGTTTCAATATGATCTAGTTTATTTAATTATTGACATGTCCAAATAGCGAGTAATCTTTTCCCCACAGTCCCAGACACTTATACACTCAAATACACATACATATATCAACACCTACTGATTCACCCACCCATTCACCCATTTAGCCACCCACATCCCTCACCCTATTGTATTCCCATGGTAACTTAATTATACAGCGTCATTTAGCGCAATGCATACATCTATTACAGATAAAGAGACTTCGAATTAAACAGAAATATGACCCAAATGTCCATCAAATGGGTCGCATTATGGATACACTTACAGTCCTAGCCAGTTACTAATGCGAATCTCTCCAGAGATTCAAATCTCATTCTGGAGAACGTAATCCTGAAGAATTACCTCCTTTCTCTATTGGTGATCAGTTATTTGGATTAAAGCGGTCCGCGTCTTCAACGAGCAGTGTTTATAACATGATGTTTTTATTAAGACGATAATCTACTGATGTGACATTTTATGGTTTATGGGCATGGAGGGAGCTTTTATGGATATGTAATTGACCAGATTTATGATCTGTGAAGATTATGCGGAAGTGACGTCTGTATTTGAAAAGAAATAGTTTATGTGACGGAGAGCATTATTACGGTTTTTATACAAGTTCTCTGTGTGTGTGTGTGTGCTCTCTACATATTACTCCACAGAGCTCCACATATTACTCCACATAGCTCCACATATTGAGAATGGAGAATGGCCCACAAACAACCGCTGTCCTGATCCCGGTATAGAGATCTCTCAAATATCCCGATGACAGTCAGTTCTCTACGGATACATCATGATCCAGATTCCTCCGTATTAACGGATTACCGACTATTCCCTTGCGTATTAGTGTACCGAAGAAGATAAAAAGATAATATTCGAGTTATGGATAATTTATTATATGTTTTTTCCCATTACTCAAAGTTTAGCACCAGATGACCTTACCAGAGATAAAAAGTGTTTTGTCCGGTCTCACTGCTAGAAAATAAGACGTTAGAAAAGTTACACCCCTCGGGCTGTTGATAATCACGGTGTTCTTAATAAGCTCATGTTTGGTTCAGATTAAAAATGGTGTATTACAAAATATCTTGTGTTATACGGTCACGTCTCCTCACAATCCATTCCCAGTAGACGTATGCCCTTTATTTCCGACGAGAATAGAAAGTCCTTAGAGATAATTAATGTAGCTTCATCAACTCGTCATTTAATATCTATCTGTTATCATTGTACTGATGGGACTTTATATCTGAAGGTGACGCCACTAGTTCTCTGACGTCATTAACGCTCCTATTTGATCCTAACAGCAACGAACGAGAGTTTGTTTACAATGAGTCATTTGATCTATATTGATTTGTTTTAACTCTATCGAGTCATTTTATCTGTGTCGAGTCAATTTATCTGTATCGAGTCATTTTATCTATATCGAGTCATTATGTCTGAAACATTTCTTCACATTGAGTCACCTTGTCCATAATGAGTCACGTTGACAGCAGTGAGTGATTTTCTTCAGACTTCATTACTTTTTACTAATAATCTCACACCACTCCCGCTACTTCCACTACTTTCACCAGCTACACCACCACTACCACCACCACCATCATCACCACCACCACTACCACCATCACTACTACTACTACTACTACTACTACTACACTATTTCTATTATTACCTCTACTACTGAAAATAAGACAGCTACCTTTAATAATGAGACTAAAATAACATTATTAAACCACTACTACTACTACTACTATTACTACTACTACTACTACTACCACCATCATTCATATCCATGTTATTTTTATGTACTACCCCAGTCGCTACTATTACAATCACCGACAGTCACATCTGTACCACGTGATGTTTACGAGTTTCTCGGCTAAATGAAGTCGATCGATTTTCTAAGAGAATCAAATCTCTGAAAATATTTCTCTCCTGTCCGCAGTCACCCTGTTATACAAGGTTCGTGCCTGCTGGCTTGAGCATGAGCAACTTAATTAATTACTTGTTTGTGTCGAGCAGACGAAGCACGAAGCGATTTTCGGCCACTAGAACTCGGCCATTTTTTTTTAGTCCGCGCTTAACCTCGTTACCGCCCGGTGACAGACTTAAATACGACCGGGGCGCCCCTAGCGGGCGGCATGGACAACATCGGCACCGTGTGCGATTAATGAAACGCGATTTGAGCGGTTGGTTTCTCGTTGATTTCCGAGTGAAATCTTCCCATCAATCTGGATCTGTCGTAAGAGTTGAGAATCGGACAACGTCTAGGCTTTGTGCCTACGTGTGAATGTCGATGTGGTTGTCGATAGAGGTCGTTCCCACCGCGTGGCCTGTGGGAAGATTTACACCACAATATACGTCTGTGTGGGTGGTACTTCAGGAGTGGGAAGGGAACGTGGTACTTTATGTGGCTAAACTAGGATTACTCCCCCCTCTCCCTCCCCAAAGGATTACACAAGGATACTAGTTGGTTAGGAAAGACGTTTTACGGTTGGCTGTCTCTATACGATAAACCCATACATTCCTGTGTCATCTTAACTCCCCGATGGGATTCTCTTTTGCGGCACAGAATCTATCA
>JAODUP010000375.1:512500-527500 GCA_025642065.1 Paralvinella palmiformis | reverse complement strand
TAGTGTTATAAGTACGAGCCGAATGATTATTTATAAGGATTTGTTATATAGCTCCTGATATATGTTATAGAACATGAATGTCCTCTTATTGTAATGCTAATAGTGTTTACTAATATCATAATTATGATAAACTAACTTTATCAAATATTTTATATTAGTCTTCAAACTTGCACAGACTGGTGAAAATACTCCAAGAATAGCTTCAAGTTGATCTGAATTGCATATATAGGGCGAGCATATTGCTGACAGACAGACAGACAGACAGACAGACACAGACAGACAGACAGACAGACAGACAGACAGACAGACAGACAGACAGACAGGCAGGCAGACAGACAGACAGGCAGACAGATGGGTTCATACACCACATGGAACTAAATATGAGTCTGTGTTTTGTAGTTAATGATATTCCTCTTTCAAAACAACTGAATGTTATGTATCTATTGTAAATTAATTAACACACACATACACATAGGCGCGCACGCACACACACACACAGAGATAGATACAGACAGAGAGAGAGAGAAAGAGAGAGAAAGAGACAATTTAAATCAATACAATTTATCAGTCTATCAACTCCGGCTACTGTTATATCTAATGAACTGAACTCAGTGTGTGGGGGGGGGGGTAGGGGGAGTGATAATAGAGTTATAATTGAGATATCTTTGGGATATGGACCAGCGGTCAAGGTTGGAGATGAACTAGGGGTCATGGTAGGGGTCAATTAGATCCGCAGTGTAGTGGGGACATTATGAGAGATAATCGATATTATAGGAGTGTTATTAAGGAGTTAAATCTGGGGGGTGGGGTTATATCTGTGAGTGGTGGGGGTGGTTAAATACATACATACATACATACATACATATAGACAGACAGACAGACAGACAGACAGACGGAAAAAGTTATATAGAGATAGATAGATCGATAGATAGATAGATAGATAGAGAGAGAGAGAGAGAGAGACCCCTCATATACACTCAAAGTACAAAGACTTCTTCCACGAGCAGATTTCTCAAAATAATTATATCCGCCATAATGTTGTTATGGCAACAATGATAAACACTTTATTGTTACCATTAGTTGGTCGTTACTCAGATACTCAGCCCACTCCATGCCATCTTACACACGGACACGCGCGCGCTGACTCGCTCGCATCGCGTCTTTATCATCTTAGGAGGAGGGGGGGGGCGTGTCAAGAGATGAAAGAATTTCTGAGATGAGGTTATAATTGTACCTTTTTTATCTGACATGAGACTGTAATGGTCTCTCTTTCCTCCCCTCCCCCTATCTATCTATCTATCTATCTATCTATCTATCTATCTCTATTTATCTACCTATCTACCTTTTTACGTCCGCCACACACACACACACACACACACACACACTCTCTCCCCATATGACAAGGTGCTCCGGTGCACCCCTCCAGTTTCGCCTCTACAAGTGATTACATTCCACGGTATCCCGGTCAAGTCACATGGTCGGTCACATGACTACTAGAGGTCAGTGACGTCGGTTGACATCCGGACTTCAAATTAATGCCAGAAAGAAGCCGAGGCGATAAATGATAAATTTGTTTGTAATATTTTCTCTGATGTGGTAGCCTTTAGCCTCTCGGTAGAGTTTATTAATGTCGTGTGTGAACACATTACACCCACTTACGGCAAAATGACAGAAATTGTGTGGTGCTAAGTGGACAAAATGGTGGATTTTGTCCAGAAATCATATTAGGTTTGGCATTATGGCAATATTGGACGGCTAACAGACAATATTAACTGACTATTGTTAGCTTGTAAATGGCTATCTTAAGAGAATTTGATCAGTCTAACTGATTGATTAACATATTTGCGATTGATTTATTATTTGTTTGTATATATGTTTCGTTTATTAGGTAAATGACTAACCCACAGACTGCTTATGCAATCAGTTGATTCGTTGATGAAACAATTGATTCGTCGATCGATCAATCTGATGTTTCGTTTGTTGAATGACTGATTAACTAACTCATTCATTTGCCACTCACTCACTCACTCACTCACTCACTCACTCACTCACTCACTCACTCACTCACTCACTCACTCACTCACTCACTCACTCACTCACTCACTCACTCACTCACTCACTCACTCACTCACTCACTCACTCACTCACTCACTCACTCACCTAACTATCTATTCACTCACTCACTCACTCACTCACTCTACACCAATCCACGTAATCCCACGTTGATGCGCACGTCATCACGTATCACGTTCAGTGACCTTCAAATGCCCTTTATCATGTAGTAGAACCTACATATTAGTACCACAGTTTATATCAGAAACCGTTCCTCCGACAAAAGTCATTACGATGATAATGTTAGTATGATGATATCTCTCTTAATTACAAATCTGTTGAATATAAACATGAGACAGCTGCCATAATGACGTCACGGAAGCTGAAACCATGGGGAGATGGTGCTGACACCTAGGGGACAGTAATCCCGAATAAGATAGAGCGGCCGTATCGCGCTTCGCGACCGGGATATCCATAAGGCAACATTTCCTGGCTGTTCTGGAAATGTCCGCTGAACTGTGAGTGGAATTTCTTATATCGTCTGCCGGCAATATGTCACTGTCTGGATCTGCGCGCCAGAAATAGCCCGGCAGCGTGGATCCCGATCAAACGGAAGCCGGGACGCGACAAATCCAGATTTATGGTATGTTGCCGGCGGAGACTAGACACAGAAGGTTTGGGACGGCCCGACAGACAGACGGACGGACGGAGGGACTCGGGGGGTGCGGGATATAGTGGTTGATTTCTGAACAGTCAACGTCCGCCCACGTTGAGGATTCTCGACGGTGTCATCATAAAAAGGATGCATTGGTGTCACCTTGATGAAGGTCAGTGTGTCATCGTTGTCTAATTGGAGTCCCATTTGTTCTGATCCAGAAGACTGGGGTAGCATTTCTGGATAACGGCTCTTTTCAGTAGATAAATTCGTCATCGAACACAAAGTATCCAGGGACAAGATTTAGAAGATTTCTCGAAAGGAAAGGCCATCGTGCTGAAAGGTCACCGAGAAATTCATCTGGAGCTAATAGAAATCTTTCTCGGCGGGGACAGAACGCTTTCCCAGGGGTGGGGGCGGGGAGAGGAGGGCGGGGGGACGCCCACAGGATGTGGTGGGATGAGAAAGAAATGAGTTTCTAATTTTCTACGCAGGAGGAAGAAAACCAGTCAAATTTTGTCTATCGTCTGACCATCAACTGTCTTATTGTTGTCATCTTGTCATCATTGGTCATCATGGCTCATTGTATGGTAAAATACTCAAGGGGATATATTCTGGGTTCGAATCCATCAAGTAGGCACACCAAGGACATTTAAGTTAATGATAAGGTCATTTTAGCCCTTTACCTTATTGCCTTTTTCTTCTTCTTGTACAACCAGTCATCATCATAAACTGCCCGAGGTGTATACCGTATAGAACGAGTTGTGGTCGGTAACGCATTACACCACAAACTTTCTGATCGTGGGATCGAATTTCACAATTACCAAAAGAATCTTTAATATATATATATAATTATCATATAACCAACAGCTAAAAAACTATCACTACTATCATATCACATATAACCAACAGCTAAACAACTACCCACAACACTCACTCACTCACTCACTCACTCACTCACTCACTCACTCACTCACTCACTCACTCAGGTAGAGGGCAAGTGAGCATTGTAGTTGGCCACAAATGGGGCACACTGCAGAAGGACGACTCCATCAGATGAAAACACGCTCAGTTACAGTTAGCACTGAGATTCGAACCCTGAACTGGAGATTTGCGTAGAAGTACGGTACTAAATGAGCTACTAAATGTTCCAGGTGTGACCAGCTCCGATGTTACCCAAAAAAAACCCAACCCTTTTGTTAATGTAGGGGTAATTCACCCCCTCCGTCCATCTAGAGCTACGCCATTAGTTAAAATATATACCAGAAATAGACATCAAACCGACCTACACCCCTAGCGATGCCTTAGACCCGAGGTGCACGTTTTGGACAAAAACCAGTTAGAAAAGAAATGAAAAGCTGACCAAAATGTCGGCTCTGGAAATGTGATTTGGTGACGGGAAATAAATGATTTGTCGATGTTTGGGGTCTCTCCCCCTCACCCCCTCTCTCTCTCCCTCTCTGTCTGATGACGTCTGGCTCTCGACTCGTGGAATCTCATGACATTGGTCAAGGTCAGCGTGACGACTGAGTGGAAGTTGATTAGCGAGCACTTTTTGTGGTTAGGGATACGTTAAGATCCCGAAAGGGGCGCGAGATCTGGATCAAGAGAAAATGAAGGCGTCCTCACACACACACACACACACACACACACACACACACACACACTCAGTCACTCATATACACTCACTCACAAACACACGAAGAGTTTTTAAGCAGTTTACTTCGATTAAAGGGTTTTATTTAGAGTTAGGGTAGACAATTTCTATCAACTGGGTGATGAACAAGGAAAATAGGAGAATCATTATTTAACATGATTATTTAACATGTTTATTTAGCATGATTATTTTACGTAATTATTTAACACGATTATTTCTCATCAATCTGAAGCTCGTAATACACGCCATGGTTAATCATGACAGCATGGTTAACAAAACATCGATATAGTCACCTGAAGATGGCGCCTAATATTGTCGAAAATCATGTCGCGTAATAGGCTTGAAATCATGAATTCATGACAATATAGTAATGAAATCAGCTTATTACAGTTAGCTCGACAATTTGGGACAAAATATGAAACTAGCAACCTACGGGTTCTCGGTTCGAATCCAATAAAAAGCTGATCACTAGTCGACTGAATAATAAATGAATGATACACTGAAAAAAAAGCGGGTATATAAGTTGTGATTAATGGAAGTATACCTCCCTGTGAGTTGTTGATGGTGTAGAGCTGTACAGGCTATTATACCAGAGGAACTAAGAAACCATGTTTTAATTATATGTCACGTATATATATATATATATATATATATATATATATATATATATATATATAAGATATATATATAATAGATATATTAAATATTATATTAATCAAAGATACCAAAATTATTTCTATTTCCCATAAATATACGTCCAAACATTCCTTTCTTTCTCCCATAAATATCGTCCCTTTCCATTACGTCCCAAGCCTTTATATTATCTACAGCCATCAGGTTCCTCGTCCCAGGAAATTTCGTCTCAGAAAAAAGCTTTGTTTACATAGACAATTGAACACAGAACCTCCATTTCGACGTCAGATGGTAGCTAGATTTCTGTTTCTGGCCATGAAATATTTCATAAAATCGTCGTCCAGTTCTCACTAGGTCACGTGACCGCCTGACAACAGACACGGAGACGACAGAATAATGCGCCGATATGACCCGCTTCAGGCAAATATTGTCACCGGAAGTATATTAGCTGTCGGCCATCTTTGTGTGAAGGGTTTCTCCCAAGTAAAGGCTTGTGTCTTCTGGAATGAGAACAGTTTAACTTCAGTTTTGTCATCTTCATATCGTGTACGTTAGCCTGGTACGGTGGCCCATGTACTCGTTCACACACACACACAGACACACACACACACACACACACAAACACACGAGCGCGCGCACGCACATACACGCATACGCGCACAGTCTAAACTTGTTGTGACATGTTGTACTTGTGCGATGTGATATACTAGTGTGACATGCTAGACATGCTGTACTGGTATGACGTGCTGTACTGTTGTGACATGATGTACTTGTGTGATGACTTGTAATATTCCGTACTTGTTGTGAAATCCCGTATTTGTGTGATATGCTGAACTAGTATGATAAGCTGTACTTGTTTCATGTGCTTTACTTGTGCTTGTACGATGTGGAGTAATTGTGTGATGTGGAGTACTTGTGTGATGTGCAGTACTTGTGTAATATTATGTGCTTATGTGATGTGCTGTATTTGTTGACGTGGTATTCTTGTCACAATACAATGTTTTCTCGCACGACAGTGTCTAATACAATCAAATTAACATGATCAAATTAACATGATTGAATTAACATTGAACTGGCCGTATTAAGATGACTTAGTTATGACGTGTCCTGTGATATTACTCACTTATAATGATCGTGTTATTGGTCGATTATGGATCTAATCCGGATCGACGGTGATAAAATATCAAAGTTGTTTACTCGTTTCAACCAGTTTTCGAATACCACCTCATCTCCCCGGGGGGCATACGATCCCGTTGTGGAAGAAGATTAAAGTGGAGTGGCAGTGAAGGGCGTTGACCCAGCCAATACTGGGATGCGATGTCCCTTATTATCGCTCTCCTAAATAGATTAAACGATTTCGAAAAAGGGGAAGATAATTACTTTCATCAAGACTAATTACGTTATTTTCTTCAACAATCATCACCATGGAAACTTCGTGATTTGTTGAGTTATCTTTTGATGGCATCCGTTCTATGATGACTCATAGTAACAAACAATAAGACGAACGAGTTAACTCCCGCCAGGAGACTTAATAACTCCGATGACGTCTCGTTTGGTAAGTTTTTCCAGGCACTTCGTAATGGGCGATATTCACGATTAGTACGACATCTAGCGGTAGACGGGGAAACAACGCTTGCGGGTCGGTATTCGCGAACTGTATTGTGGCTGGATTATAATACTTCCTGGCTGTCTAATAGGAAGATGGCTCAGAAATAATTTTGTTTACTTCCAGATAAACACATTATTTGGAGAGGATAATATGTAATATTTTATGGATGATAGATTGGTGATATGTTTTGATAGTCAAGTATTTCTGTTTTATTCCTTCTATCTACCTTTAGCCTTAACGTTGTTATTGTACTCAGTGTTAGAATTACGACCCGATTTCTGTCAAATAAAGTCCGTCTTACCACACGACCATGACGACGTCAACGACTATAACAACAGCAAAAACAACAGCAGCAGCAACAACAAAAATAATAACAAGCAAATACGCAGTGCGTGCATTAGGGAAAAATCCTTGTTAATGTATTGTCAAATATTAAAACGAGAACTGTTACAAAATACGACAAAGATTATCTAAATTATAGCTTATTATCTGGCTGTGGTATGGTGTTATTGGATTAGAGCTCCAGTGTTCTCCATAACAACACGATATCGAGGCTCGTAACAAATACGTCACCACTACGGTCTGGTATATACATCACAATGGAGGACATGACTACACCTACTCGGTTCTCGCAGAGGCATACATTAGACTGTCATTTAAGTAGGAAACGGCTTTCTTACAGGATTACGTTCAGATATAGACCTACAGCTGAGTGGACTGAGTGAGACAATGATCTACAAATGAGTAGATTAAATCAGATATTAATCTATAGGTGAGTGGACTGAGTCAGACAATGATCTACAAATGAGTAGACTGAGTCAGTTATTGATCTACAGCTGTGTGGACTGAGACAAACAATGATCTACAAATGAGTAGACTGAGTCAGATATTGGTCTACAGCGGAGTGGACTGAGTCATACAATGATCAACAAATGAGTAGACTGAGTCAGTTATTGATCTACAGCTGAGTGGACTGAGACAGACAATGATGTACAAATGAGTAGACTGAGTCAGATACTGGTCTACAGCTGAGTGGACTGAGTCATACAATGATCAACAAATGAGTAGACTGAGTCAGATATTGATCTACAGTTAATGTGGACTGAGTCAGACAATGATCTACACATGAGTAGACTGAGTCAGATATTGATCTACAGCTAAGTGGACTGAGTCAAATCTTGATCTACAGCTGAGTGGACCGAGTCAGCCAATGATCTACAAATGAGTAGACTGAGTCAGATATTGATCTACAGCTGAGTGGACTGAGTCAGATATTGATCTACAAATGAGTAGACTGAGTCATATTTTGATCTACAAATGAGTAGACTGAGTCAGTTATTGATCTACTGCCGAGTGGACTGAGTCAGTCAATGATCTACAAATGAGTAGACTGAGTCAGACTTTGATCTACAAATGATTAGACTGAGTCATTTACTGATCTATAACTAAGTTGACTGATCAGTTATTGATCTACAGCTGAGTGGACTGATCCAGAAACTGATCAGCAGCTCAGTGTATTGAAGAGAAGATGCTGACTAAAATGTTACTGCATGAACCCAGACTCGAACCCAGAACCCGACCTCTGAGGATAAATACCAACACATTGGCAAGTCATTTAGTCAGCACTTACGAATGGAACCGCGCATCCTCGACTTAATAAAATATCCGGATCCAGAGACTCTCCCGAATGGACAATGATCTATATATCTGGAGCGAGTCAAGAAGAAGAAGAAATCCAAACAAAGGCAAACTTGTAAATAAGATTTACACCTTTTCGTTTATTTATGGTGGAAAGGCATAAAACCTTCTGGCGGCCATACTGAATCGTATCCCATCATAAAACTGGTTTATGTTGAGGCTCGCCCCGGTGACGACAACAAAAAGCCATCCGAATAGATAAAGATGACACCAGCGATGGGGCCGTTATCTGTCCGTCTGTCTTCTTCCTGGAGTCAGTGATACACAGGTATGGGCTGTCCACGGAGTAGTTTACCCGCTCTTTGTACGCAGCTAAAACCACATTATGTTACTTTTGTGACGTCCTGTAAGCTTTTATTGACTATCTCAGTATCTGGAGGATGTCGAGGAATACATCTATCGAGTGTTGTTCCGGATATATTTGTTGGTATTCCTGAACAAAGACATCTTACTGTTATTAGATGCCACACTCTTATATATATATATATATATATATATATATATATATATATATATATATATATATAATACATGTTTATATATCAGGTAACCCTGTTCTGGGGCGCTGTACAGTATTATTATCCCTGACTCAGACCTGTTTCCACCCAGCACACATCTCAACTCCCAAGGAAGCATACAACGCGTGCTGCCATTAAAAGCGTTACTCGAATACATAGCCATCGCGTCCTGTCAGGTTCTCATTTTTGTGGCCAACACGACAACATTCCAGCTCACGGAGCTTCGAACCCGCGACTGTTAAGCAACGAGTCCTACGCGCTAACTAACTGCGCTATCACGGCTCGTGATATATGATACCACACTCTTATATGATACTACACTCTTATATGATACCACACTCTTATATGATACTATACTCTTATATGATACCACACTCTTATATGATACCACACTCTTATATGATACCACACGCTTATATGATACTACACTCTTATACGATACTATACTCTTATACGATACTACGCTCTTATATGATACTATACTCTTATACGATACTATACTCTTATATGATACTACACTCTTATATGATACCACACTCTTATATGATACTACACTCTTATACGATACTACACTCTTATATGATACTACACTCTTATATGATACCACACTCTTATATGATACTACACTCTTATACGATACTACACTCTTATATGATACTACGCTCTTATATGATACTACACTCTTATACGATACTACACTCTTATATGATACTATACTCTTATATGACACTATACTATTATATGATACTACACTCTTATGTGATAATGATGCGCAGATTTATTGACTAATTAATATTCAGTGTTTGTTGACTCCCGTTTATTGTCTTATTACAGGTTTAAGTAATATTCGGTGTGTTAAGATATGTTTTTAACCCAATCCAGTTATAATAATATTTGGAAATTTGTATGAAATTGGGTGAGTAAGTGAGTGAGTGGGTGGGTGGGTGAGAGAGTGAGTGAGCACTTTGTTTGATTTCAGTCAAAGAGTAATTTCGGGGAATCATCTCACAAACTCAAATATTACTTCGATTCTAACACAGACTAGAGATTTTACGAGGCAGTCCTCTATCCACTGGGCTGTCTGAGGATCCTTTTAAAACGTTGTAGATAATGTTGTTGATTTTGATGTACAGAGAGAGAGGGGGGAGGGGAGAGAGAGAGGGAAAGAGAGAAAAGGGTGTGTGTGAGTGTGTGTGTGTGTGCGTGTGTGCGTGTGTGTGTGTGTGTGAGAGATAGGGGGAGTGAGAGAGAGAGAGAGAGAGTGTGTGAGAGAGAGAGAGAGAGAGAGAGAGAGAGGTCTATGATCATTCAGGATCTGTGGTTCTGTTCGGGTTGGGATAATTCTGGCTGGAGTCATTTTGGGATAATATCGTATCGAATTTACATAAACCTGTCCTGGAATCCTGTCGGACTGAAATGTTGCTGCATGAGTGTAGAACTGTATCAAGATGATGTTAGGATGGGATCATGAAGATACATTGTCTTATCTATTTACTAGCTGTGTATACCTATTATTGTCTGTTGTGAAGGATGACTAAGGAGGAGGAGGAGGACTAGACCTTTTATGTCAATGTGTTAGGTACTCGTACTGAACCAAGAACGTTCCTGTGGTACAGTCGTTAGGGTATAATGTAATAATCAGCCAGGTCTGGGGTACAATTCCATAACTGCTTGTGCCTGTGGGATGTCTGATGTGATCAGATCAGTTTCCTAAATATTCGGGCATATCTGAAATTTGTTTCATCTTTGACTTCGTTTCATTACCTTTGGAGGTTGCTCGGCCCATTTAGCCTACCTTGTGCACAAAGTGGCCGTAAAACATCATCCTAAATATCCGGCCATCTTAATAAAACTCACTCACTCACTCGCACATATTTCATGATAGTGATCAAAGCAGTGATACAGGTAATGTCAACATCCAATTAACCAAACCAAAGATGTTACAGACAACAAACTAAACTTCTTATGTCTGTTTACTAAAAACTATCGGATGTTTCAGTCATCATAGACACATAAAGGCACATATATAGATATGCATAAAGTAAACAATGACTGGGCTCTGTGGGGTAGTGCGTGCTCAATATCCTTCGGAAAGACCACGGAAGGTCAGAAGATCAAAGACAAAGAAAGCCAAGCTGGCCGATGACCTTTTTTAGTTTGGACTATGGTCGTGAAGGTCACACAAACAGCTTCCGATTCCGGTTCGTGGAATAACGTGATCGAACTAAGACAATATTATTGTTACAATTATGATGGAAACCCCACCAAGGTCGGTCTCGCAGAGATAGACAGCTGGTGATGAGTTTGGTGATGAACAAGGTGACACCTTGATAGGATAAAAATTCGACGTTGATGGAGCTAAACCGGCGTAGCTAACCAGATCCAGACTCTCACCCGATACTGGCTTATTATTGGCTAGTGTTTGCTCCGGGGTTTTATTTATTGGCTTCTCATTGGTCACGGGATATTGGGTATTTGTGTTACACCGGATGCACTCAATAATATTTCCACATTCCATAGATTTATATATGATTATATTTATATTATTACGTCATTGCTGCGAGTCATAATTCGATTATGAGGAACTATTTCTTCATATTGACTATGTGTGCCCGGAGTAGACAGTTGGTCGCTTTACACGGGTACCTAACTAAATGTACTAATTATTAATTTAGACAGGTATTGCCTATAAATGTCAGCTGTTTTATTGGTGTAATACAGTTGGTATTATAATTGGCATGATAGATGATACTAGAGTTGGTATTATAGGTGGTACTATAGGTGGTATCGGAGATGGTATAATAGGTAGTATTATAGGGGTGGTATTGGAGGTGGTATCACTAATCTGCATTATAATAAACGAAAGCCACTTAACACATTGACAACAAATAATTTGTGACTGTTGTACAAATATTGATGTTTTACGACCAATTTTGTGTACATGAGAGGCTGTATGGATTGAGGGACAGCTAAAGATAATGAGGCGAAATTAAATATGAAATATAATTTGACGTAGACTGGTGGGGGTTTGAACCCAGATGCTATATTTCTGTGGCCAACCACCCTATCAGTTAGGCTTCTGATTGTAGTAAAGGTATGATGGTCACACTTCATATCTTATTTGTATCGGTGTGTCATTAAATCTTACTTATAGACTCCATAACTCGATTACTCAAAGATTCATTAGTAGACCGCATCATTGGGTGGCTCACTGACTGACTGACTGACTGACTGACTGACTGACTGACTACTGACTGACTAGCTGACTGACTGACTGACTGACTGACTGACCGACTCACTCACTCACTCACTCAATATCTCATACCATCAACATACGAGTTAACTGCCACACTTAACGTGTCCATCAATATGTCACGTGATTTAGTCGGATTGTCACGTGATCATAGAGGATTTACAACTGGGGCTAGAGCTTCCGGTGGCTAAGTAGTCTCTCTCACACACATAAGTGAAGAACTGGCATGGTATAAAGTGAGGAACTGGGATGATGTAAAGGGAGGAACTGGCATGGTCTAAAGGGAGGAACTAGTATGGTATAAAGTAACGACTTGGTATGGTATCAAGTGAGGAACTGCCATGGTATAAAGGGAGGAACTAGTATGGTATAAAGTGACGACCTGGTATGGTATCAATAGAGGAACTGACATGGCATAAAATGAGGAACTGGTATAGTATAAAGTGAGGAATTGGTATGGTGTAAAGTGAGGAACCAGCATAGTATAAAGTGAGAAAGGTTTTGGATGAAACTTTCTATAAAAAGTATAATTATTACATTCTATGATCCTCAACATATCCTGTATGATTTTAAGTAAGATATTATTGCGTGAGTGTGTGTGTGTGTGTGTGTGTGTGTGTTGGGGGGGGGGTGTGGTCATATTACTGATAAATAAGACATCTTTTTAATTCGATCTTAATAATTAAGAAGTTAACCTTTATTCGATTTAGATATTTACCAGCTAACTTCAGCAGGTTTGTTTATATATCGTGATGTCTAGTTATACACAATTAAATGTCAATATATGACTAAACGATATATACTGATACATACAATAACAGTTTAGAGATAGGGGATCAGATGCACGCACACACATGCATGCACACATACAGATACCAAATACATACCAACAGACAGACAGACAGACAGACAGACAGACAGATAGGCCAACCGACACACACACACACACACACACACACAGACACACACACACACACACACACACCACACACACACACATATTCTAAAGTTTATTTAGCTCAAATATGTACCGATATTTGTTTACAATTATCCACGTGTAATTGATAATTCATCCCCGTTATCAGGTACTCCGCCATAACAAACGTTGATAATCTTATCTAATAGACATCACAGATAATGTCATCACATTCTGGAACTGGAAATGGATAAAACTCGTCTTTAGCTAAGAAATAATTATCTTGAAAGCGAAGTGAGCTTAAAGCCAAAACTTCTGTAATTGGCGACGAAAGCATCACGTGACGTCGGTCGTTGACCAATCAGCATTAGTCAAATGTTGCCGTCTTCTTCAGGGCAATGTTTTCGGGAAAATGTAGTGGTAAACTAATCATTTCTCGCTTTGTTGGAATGGATCCAGAACGCTACAGTCTGGCTCAGTTGTGACCATGTGATCACTTTCCAGAAAATGTGCCCGAGAGTCGTCATGATTAGAAGAGATTTCCATCGTGAAAAAAAGTAAAAACAAAATGGCCACCTGATAAAATTCTACCTGAGTGAAATGGCTTGATGATTGATGACATAACATGTTCCGGATCCGAAGAGTGGATCCTGATAGAAACACTATTGTTAGGCAAGCGTTTTCCAACGTTGAAGATAGTGTCTCCATCTAGCGCGTCGTTTCACTTTAATTAACCAATGAGAAATGACGTCGGACTGATCTGAGTGTCATGGCGTTGGATTAATTTTTTTTGGTTTTGTTGTCGAGAACGGAAGTCAGTGTGAAGTGTTCTAGGACCAGTTAAAAGGAAGTGAAATCACGCCGTGAGTGTGTATGCACGCACGTGTGTGTGTGTGTGTGTGTGTGTGTGTTGGGGATGTATTAACATTTGTTAAAAAGTTCCAGTTCAGAGTCAATAATCGTGACAACATCATCTGGATAGTTTATGGCGGTTTTGTTTGTTTGAGTGAATGAGTTAGCGAATGGGCGAGTGAGTAATTACGGAAGTGAGTGCAAGCGTGAAAGGAGCGAAAGAGAGACTTCACATGG
Organism: Paralvinella palmiformis; assembly: GCA_025642065.1. NCBI lineage: Eukaryota > Metazoa > Annelida > Polychaeta > Terebellida > Alvinellidae > Paralvinella > Paralvinella palmiformis. The sequence continues at coordinate 513,420 of JAODUP010000375.1, read as the reverse complement.
ATTTTGAGTATCGTTGTATGAGTGTGAGAATATATATATATATATATATATATATATATATGTGTGTGTGTGTGTGTGGCGTGTGCGCGCGTGTGTGTGTGTGTGTGTTTGTAAGTGTGGGGGAGGACCCTTATTAATTGTGTTCATATTTGGACAAGGACATAACCCCAAAACATCTCGCCTACCTAGTCTGTCAGTATATACACGACACATGTCTCCCTCGAGCGGAGAATATTCCCTCTTCCGTACGTGAGGCAGCCATCTGTAAACGGGGGGTGCCAAAGGGGTGGGGAGCAGTACCCATGTAACCCCTTCCGACATCATTAACTAGATCTTTATAGATATTGCTAACCCAGGCCACTAATAGAGGATCTAGAGTGGGTGATACCGTCTAAAGTGGACTGCTAGCGGGCAGTTTATTGATCGTGGTCGAGATTAAAAAGGTTAAAGAGCCGCCGAGAAGTTCATTTCATAATAATTAAGTCGGCTTTAGGCGTGAACAGAACATGCTCGGAATATGGGTGACCATCCATCTTGAAGATCAATTGTTAACAGGTCAGAGCCTCTCCGAGATCCCTCCTGGAGACATTTAGGAAGGCTGTGAGAACTCACCGAATCGAGTTGTGGTAGAGAGAGAGAGAGAGAGAGAGAGAGAGAGAGAGAGAGAGAGAGAGAGAAATCTCTCATCATATTGGAGGAGACGACATAGCTTTGAGCGGCCAATCCCGATCTCTTTAAGAGCCCTTGGTGAGGGTCACCTTGAAACCTGTGGTTGGTCAGAGGCTATGCTCAGTTCCGCTCGATAATGCGAAATATATTTGGCTTCTTCGCATTGAAACCTCGCCGCCTGGCAATTAAACACAGGGCGTTACTTTTGCCTGCAGCCTGACAGGGCCAACGGAGCCTTTACAAAGTAGCCC
>JAODUP010000375.1:505000-507500 GCA_025642065.1 Paralvinella palmiformis | reverse complement strand
AACTTACGGTAAAGGTACGTCAATGTTTGTTGATGTTAGCTGATTGATTTACAGGTGTGTGTATGTGCATCTCTTTGTCGTTGTGTCGGATACTATTTTATATACAGGCTTGGCTTTGCTTTACATGACAATCTCTCTCTCTCTCTCTCTCTCTCTCTCTCTATATATATATATATATATATATATATATATATATATATATATACTGCTAATGTTGTATTTAAGTACATTGCACGGTCAGGAAACTGTGACATGTGTTAGCTCTATTAAGCGCACAGCCGTTTTTAGGCAGCTTTCCTCGTTACTATTCATTCTTCACTAGTACCACAAATGACATAATAGTTGATATACAATAGAATTATTAATATAACTGATGGATCTTCTGAAGAAGGATAACGATAACATATTCTCCGAATCTTCGTAATAATTAACGTCTAATGATCGTGATGACACATTTGGCATAACACTTCTTATCTTATCTAATTATCATTTTATTTGTATTCGATTAAGAGCGCTATTCAACATTTCACATGGAAATCAGACAACTTATCCAATCTAAATTTAATTACTTTAATCTATTATAATACAATCTGGAATATAACACAAAATATTGACATTGTGATTTGGAAATATCATTAAAAAATGAGCCACGACATATTTTGGTTTAACATAACAAGTACATCGGGTGTGCGCTTATTAGACCACGTACACTAAATACAACATACTTATCTTAAATCGTATATATATATATATATATATATATATATATATATATATATACTAAGCATTGAGCTGGTTTAATTAGTGTCAGGGTTTCTGCTGTTTTTATATAACCAAACCCATGTAAACATCAAATTTATATTCCTGACATTAACATGTGTATAGACTGACATTAACTGTTATCCCCCAAACTCTGTGTTTGAATGCTGACATACATTAACACCTTCTAACATCACGTGTCTCAACGGAAGCTAGTTTGACGCATGCGCACAGCACGTTGCGTGGATGATCAGCGAATGTTAGTCCGGCGCACCGGACGTGACGTCATCAGGAGAGAGAGAGAGAGAGAGAGAGAGAGAGTAGAGGGTTTATCCTGTTTTTTTCTTCTGGTGAATGTAATTTCTAGTCGTACCTAGTGACTGTACTTAGTGACCGTACTTAGTGACTGTTGCTAGTAATTGCACTTAATGACTGTTATTGATGACTCTGTGTTGTTATCTTGGCATTTTTTCTTATAGATATATTTATTAAGAATATCAAATTATTATGTTATTTACACTAAAATTATTATTTTTAACCTCACCTTTCATATTTAATATTATGCCATCATTAAACTCAATAAGCTAATGATGACAACATTAATAATTATGACATCACACGAGTGGTGCCAATACCACGATCACATTCAGCGTTGACACCAGATTAACAATGTTTAACAGTTGTAGGGCCTCAGTGGTCTAACTGGTAGCGCGTTGAACCACAGATCCACTATCAGCTGAGTTCGAATATCGGCGTGGGCATATCTGAAGGTTGTTTCATCTTTGACTTCGCTTCATTACCCTTAGAGGTCGCTCGGCCCATTTAGCCTACCATGTACAGAAACGTGGCCGTAAAATATTAATCATCATCATCTTTAGCAGTTTTCAAAATCATCATCATCATCATCATCATCGAAATAATAATTATTATCTCTACCACCAATGTTTGATTAATAATTATAATTATCATCATCTTTAGCAGTTTTAAATAATTTCAACATTATCATCATCATCATCACCATCATCATCCTAATAAAACTACTTTTTATTAATCGAACAAGGCCATTAAGTTCTATTTATCCAGAAACGAACGTTTTCTATTTTTAATATTGATGACATGCCAAACCCGAACTGTCAATAATATTTGATGTTAGATATGAATTATTGGATGAAACATCGCAAATGTTGTTGATGATGTGCTAGGCTACATGTCACACGAGAGATGGTAAAAGTGCTACTCATGTTATACCATACTATCACTGCTATAAGATATACCTGTATAGTTATAATTTTAAATTTGTTAGTGTCATATAATATTTCAATGTTATTACCTTATGCTGTTCGTCGACTGACCTGAGCCTTTGATTCGTAACTTTTTTTCCATTGATTTATTAAATCGATTGCCATAGTAACCGAGCCGCTTTACGTCTCTACCGTAATAACGAGCCATTCGTTATCATTATAAATATACTCGTTATCCAGGTAAATACGAGCCAAGGCCAATGGTATTTACTCTAAGCATCTTACGTAGTCGACTCGTAATATTTAGAAACGAGACACGATTATATTGTTTATACATGGCCATGTTGTGTGCGGAAGGAGTGACCTGTTTCAATATGCAGACGTTTGGACCAGTCTAATCAAGTACACGTGTACTTACTACTAATAACCGGAGTCAGCATAAATCGCATTAAAGCCACTTACTTTGTTAGAAGATAGGTCCACGAGCTATATAGTTCAGA
>JAODUP010000375.1:492500-500000 GCA_025642065.1 Paralvinella palmiformis | reverse complement strand
GTAATGGCGTAACCCTATAATCAGGCCCCTGATAAATCTTCCACTGTAATTAAAAACATTATATAAATCGGTGAATAACGGTGAGACATTATATATCTTAGCATTAAAACTGGTTGTCCTCTTATGAATCATCCATATGTGAGTCTCTAAGTCACTGCACAATTACAGACTGGTTAATAGCACAAAACACACACACACACACACACACACACACACACACACACACACACACACACACAGAAAGACACACAAACAGACTATTCTCCGTGCCTGTGCCTTATTATACACAACTAAAACACACACACATACACGTCAGAAGTTTGTTATCTCCTCACACTTGAGGCGTTCCTCTTAAGATGACGGCATCTACGAAAATATGCCCACTGGACAGTGAGAGAGAGCAATTATCCCCCTCCCCTGCTCTTCAAAACTTCCCACATCTAGTACATACCAAGCCCGCATAACCACGAGCTAATGACAGTTACCGCTCCACCCCCCCCAGCTTCCCCCCTCTTATGACCAACTCTGATGACAACAAACCCGATAAAGACATTTACCAAAATGTAATGGCTTTTTGTCGACATCACCACCATATCTAGCCCCGAGGGCGGACATGATGGGGCTAAAGGTGAAGGTGACCCCGATAACGGCTAGATCCGGAATGTCTTTATCATGGGTGCACGATCTGGATAGGCTGAGAGGAGAAATAATTGAGAGAGATGGTGAAATGTCGGATATTTAGAGGCGTGATGTGGAAAATTCGTGGCTATTTGAGGGTCGCGAGGGTACGTCAAAAAATATCGGTCACCCTCAGGCGGGCTGGTGTGACGGGAATTGGGGGTGGGAATGGGGATGGAGTGTGAGATCTAGGGGAGAATTGGTGATGACGGCTGTTGTAAATCGTGTTCAATAGCATCTGAGAGTGATGGACGAATCTGGACATCCTGACAATAAACAGGACCGTCCCCGTCTGTATGTTCCTTGCCCCCACCCCACTCTAATCTATATATCTTCCTGGTGCCTCCTACCTCATATATGTTTCTGACGGGACTGTTTTCCCCAACTTTATAATCTCTCTCCCTCAACCTTCCCCTCAATCCAGTTCCCATGTCTCTGTGTCCTATTAAGTTATCCGTGTGACAATATCCAGGTATTAAATATGCTAAGCATTAGTTTCAGAATACAAAACACCACTAGGTGGCGCTCAATTAAATAACAAACGAAACAGCTTTAGTAATGTCCACCTGCGCTGAATATTGGACAAGTTTGCCGATATTTCCAATTAGATGTTCAATAAATGTGTTCAGCTGTGAAATACGTATTTATACTGACGATCGTCAACAAAGATCCACATATCTTGTCTCTAATACGACATATTCGTCATCGGCAGCAATAATTTCTCGTTTTATTCAAATATCAGATGATTAGAAATTTGCCAAACGTTCGCTAGCCTACCGCGTTCGATGACATGTTCAAGATGGACCGCGAACAGAACATTAACTTTTTCACCTCGCTAACAAAAATGGCCACCACTTATAGCCAATCAGATTATAGCAAATGAAGTATGATATTTTACTACTTTGGAACGTGCGTAAAATAATTATATTTAACGAAGCTTATTCTAAAAATATTAATTTAAAGATACTGAAGTTAACGGATTGTAATCAATACAGATTGAAAGTAATAGTAGTTCTTGACGTAATAAGATTATGATGTCACTCGACCTTGTGTGTTGTATTGACATCCAGCTTTCCGAGAGCCTATTTTTGACTATTGTATACGTCCTTCGTTCACATTTCGTCTTTTCTATATACTATAATAATTGTGATCAAACCAGTCACACGTTGTTATTCTCTCTAATAGATAAAACCTTATAGCCGTAAGCATCAATCATTGATAGAATCGAACGTTTTGTTTGCAATTAGGCTGACAAACAATTTACTAACAGGTTCACTTTGAGGTATTACTGTAAGACAGTTCATAATAGCTACGTAATAATAATAATAATAATAATAATAATAATAATAATAATAATTATTATTATTATAACCCGGATCAATATATTAGACATATGACTGGCTGTGATGTTGAATTTCTGAGTGAAATGATTTTGTTTATGTCAGGAGATGTGTTTATTAATATGATGTGTTTATAAATAAACTGTGTTCAATAACACAATAATATAGTTCGTTATAATCCCATATTTTATCTCAACTCACTATTTCCCATTTTATTGAAATTCCTAAAGTGTGGCAATAATCCCAGGATACCTATCCCACATTATTCCCGTAGTTAATCATCAGGATTTATTGTGGGGTGTTTCATACTCTCACTCTTACTATTTAAAGAGACTGTTTTGCTGTTGACGATAATATGACTGTAGTCGGTAAACACATATAAACCAGAATATCCGGATAAGCGGACTAACACTGTCGGATTATTTAGGTTCGACTGTATTCAATTGGTTATCCCCCAAGTTCCATTTAGTAACCTCCATCTCCGATCTACTTGTAATATGACGACATGACGCCATCTTCAAGTCTTTAGGGAGCATTCTTTATCAACAGTCAATGTTAGATTCATCTAACTGCTCTCATTCATATTGTCTTCGGGAGTATGGAGCACGTGATCTGATGGTAAAAGGTTAAATGTTTTTGTTGTTGTTGTTGTTATTGTTGTTGATGTTGTTGTTTTGGGTTCACATGTCGGGTTAAGTGGCCCAAGTAATCTCTGAAAGTATTGAAGTAAACTGAAACAGGAAACACTATCCAGTCATAAACCAGTCGGGATTTGAACCGGAGTCCTAGAGGAATACGATCACCCGCGCTTCACACTAGGACAGGAAGACGCCCACCGAACCCGTGAATGATTCGAATCTATCACACTACGACTGGGCTATAGGATAACGTAAAGATATGACAGAGACAATAGATAGATATGACTTCCATAATATAACAATCAAGATGAAATATGAAATGAGTTCCACTTTACATTCAAACGAATGATGACTGATGTTCAAAGAAGATGACATATTTTGACATTGACTGATAGGTGTTGAAATATGACCTACTTCTTTTACGAAAACGTGTCGAACTGGAATATGACACAAAATAGCAACGATTTATATGACAGAAGTGATCCGATCGTCACGTGATAAATTGTGATGCGTCATACGTTTAAGGAGACAATAACCGGTAAACTTCAAGAAGACATCCGACACATAATGAAAGACATTCGCGTGTCAGATGTCAGACGAGTGTCATAAATAATAAAAATACCGTTTGTCTGGTGCCCATTAACGTGTAGTTTGTGATAATGTTAAGATAGACAGGTTTGATATTATTTTATTGAGATATATTCCTTCAACTGGAGACAAACCATCCCAGAGATAGCGACACATCTTTTATTATCTTATTCTCACCAAACTCGTCTCGTTCACCTTTCTCCGGCGACCACCTGACACCGAAACAAGATACATTTGCAATCGGAGCTATTTGTTCACCGACTGTTTTATATGTAAGCCTTATTTCTATACTCCCACCTTTTGAGTCGACTGTCATCTGATGAACGAAGAGCGAGTTTTGTTTTCGTTCTCCGGGAAGACGAGGTACCGGAGAGATTCCGCCATATCGGCGTGGCACACCAACGAAGAGGATAATTTATCTATTCGGCGTCCTTCTTCAATCGTTGATGAATGTCAGCTGCCGCTGTATCTATCCATCGTCTTATAAAAATAATCGGATATTCTTATAATCCGATATAATGGTTCCCTCCTCCTATCCCTCCTCCTCCTCCCACCGCCCTCTTCTAGATAGACAACTGGTGTTATTGTTCTGACAATAGCCTCGTATCTTCGCTTCATTTCCATGGCAACATTTAAGTACAGGAGATTTCCATTTGTCGTGATGGCTGGCAGTAGCTAGCTATTATCAGAGAGAAGATGAAACATAAACATATTAATTCCCATATTTTTCTCTTCCATTTCACGTCGTCTGGTTTCGGGAGAGATACTTCGGTTAATCGAAACCTATCTATTCGGCCCAGCCCATTATGTTCCCAGCAGCCCATTTCGACATTTTGCCTTTTTCCCCATTTCTCAGTTACCCCAGTCACTTTTCAGACCATTTCGCCTTTGCCCGCATATGGCGAGACGTTCCGTCCTAAATCCACCTCGACCCCGCCGCTGACCTATTTCGGGTCAGTGACATATCGCGTGCCTTGTCCAGTCGGTGACCACGTGGTCCGAATCGCCATTCGTCCCGAGGGAGTTTCGTACCCGGCCAACAGCGGGTCGAGCGCCGACAATTTCTCGTAGAACGTGCTCGGTCGACTTCCTTTGATGAGCGCATAAGGAAGGGACGAGATTTGGCCGGCGACGGAACGGGCGGGCGCCCCCTCGCCGCCAGATGTCGCTACCGATGGTAAACATCGGAATCTCAGAGAGGTCGCCACTTTCGTTGGCGAGCAATTATCAAAATCAACATCCGCCAGGGGAAGATCACTGAGTAGACAGTCGAATGCGTCCCGACTACAATATAACGAGTTAGATTGATGATGTTTTGTTTTGTGGTGGAATAGCGTCTGGGATAGGATGTTAGTGGGAATTAGATAGTCCGAGCTTTGGGATGTTGGTGGGAATTAGATAGTCCGAGCTTTGGGATGTTAGTGGGATTTAGATAGTCCGAGCTTTGGGATATTAGTTGGGAATTAGGTAGCCAGAGCTTTGGGATGTTAGTGGGAATTAGATAGTCTAGCTTTGGGATGTTGGTGGGATTTAGATAGTCCGAGCTTTGGGATGTTAGTGGGATTTAGATAGTCTGAGCTTTGGGATGTTAGTGGGATTTAGATAGTCCGAGCTTGGGGATGTTGGTGGGATTTAGATAGTCTGAGCTTTGGGATGTTAGTGGGATTTAGATCGTGTGAGTTTTGGGATAAGGATGATTTGTTTTTGTTTTTTTGTCCTTTGACCAAATTGACCAACGATTAGTAGATAGTAAAGATGAAGCTAGTTCGGTGACATCTACAGTAATGAGATAAGTGTGTTCTGTTGTTGTCTCTTTCTTGAAGGATGTATCTTAAGGAGATAGTTAGCTCATCGAATGACTGATACTAACTGATACTGACTGATACTGACTCTTAGTGGATGGGTTATTTTGTTGGTCAGTCAATAGACTTATAACCCCAGGGGGGGGGGTGACGTGTGTTAAGTGGATATGGTTTGTGAGTGTGTTTTAATAATGTTGAATATGGCACGAATACAGAGAATCATGAAATCAAACTCTGGACGATTCATCAGTGGATGAACCAAGAACGGTGACTTTTCATGATGTGATGTCTTTTCATTGTGTAATATCTCACCATTTCATGTGTGTGTGAACGTGAATATGATGGTGTGTTTATGTGTATGTGTGTGTGTGTATGTGTGAGATAGTGCGTGTGTGTGTTTGTCTATGTTTTAAAAATGAATGAAATTGGTCTGACACAAGGAACATAAAATTTAAGTAAAAAGTAATTACGCCATATTGACAATTTTCTGGGTTTAAGCTTTTTTTCGATTAAGACAAACAACGCTTCATCAATTTTATCAATTCTTTGTTGTGTTTAGGTCAGAGCCGAGTACGTCTCTCTCTCTCTCTCTCTCTCTCTCTCTCTCTCTCTCTCTCTCTCCTCTCTCTCAGTGTGTGTGTGTGTGTGCGCGCGCGCGGGCATGTGTGTGTGTGTGAGTCTCTATCTCTCTCTTTCATTGTGTGTGTGAGAGTCTCTCTCCAGCTCTCTCTCTCTGCGTGTGTGCTTGCGCGTGTGTGTGTGTGTGTGTTTGAATGAACCAATAGCTTTGATTAATTTAATTAAAACTGATATTCACAATTTTGGTATGTGTGTATTAAAATGAATAATTCCTATTTACCCAACTACATGCACACATAGACCGACACACGCGCTTCTGCGCGCGGGCGCCCACACACATATACACACACTTACCAAGATATACACGTACTCTCTCACACACGTTTGCATGTCAGCATAATGAATACATTTTCCTTAAACGAGAAAGAGTTGGCCTATGGCTTCAAAAAAATATATAAAAACCACAACAACATTAACAACAATAAACACAAACGAAATAACAATAACAAATAAGCCAAAACAACAACAATAACAACAACAACAACAATTACAACAACAACAACAATTACAACAATAAAATAAATTGATAAACTAAATAACATAAATATCAATAAATAACAAAAGATAAATATTTGGCAAAAAAGAATATACAAACAACAACAACAACAACAACAACAACAACAACAACAACACCAACAAACAACGACAAAACAACAACAACAACAAACATAAACAACGACAAACATAAACAACGACAACATAAAACCTTGCTATTTACTATGACCCTTCTTTACTCATATTTTATCTCAACATAAATATTCCAATTTAATATTAATAACAATAAGTTTAGATTAGTATACTAAATAAGTAATTTTTGTCTTAATTATTATTATTATTATTATTATCGTTATTACATCCTATTCTACTCTGTTTCTATCTTCCAGGTATCATAGCTGATAATTTTGCTGATGAGATTATCTTAGAACCTAAGGAGATAGCCAAACATTATTTGAAGACTTGGTTCTTTCTTGATCTAATTAGTTCCATACCTTTAGATTATATAATTCTACTCTTCTCACCAGAAGCTAATGTTACTCAACTTATACATGCGGGTAAGTGTGTGTGTGTGTGTGTGTCTGTATATATGTGTGTGTGCACACCGGCGTATTCAAATACGCATACACACGCGCGTATGTGTGTATTTCGGTGTGTGTTTGGGGGGAACTGGGATGTTCGGATGGCACACATGGTAATGTGCATGACATGACGTACGTTAGCTCTCAGGAACAACACTATGAGGACATTATATAGGTCGTTTTATAATATTAATTTTGGGGAGTATAAATCCGCGGCTTGTTTATTAACGACCGCTCATGTCAGCCTGTTGTTGTTATTGTTGTTGTTGTTGTTGTTAGTGACAGAAAAAAGGTCGTCATTTATCTATCTAATGCAGTCACTTCCCAAATCAGGTCGAAATAAACAAGTTACTTAACAGAACTTAGTAGGTAAGTTTTGCACTACCTGACCTTTGTACGACAAATATAGCACGGATAGCACATCCTATGAGGTAACATATCTGCCTCTCTATGAGGTACCACTTGTGCCATATTGCATGGAGTAACACTTGTGCCACATTCCACATTGTATGAGGTACCTTCTGTACCGTATTCGATCAAGTACCACATGTACCACATTGCGCGAATTTCCACTTCTACCACATTCAACGAGGTGCAACTTTATACGAGGTACCTCTCTATACGATATTCTCACCCCCCACCCCTTCGTCGTCATCTGTGTGTCATATTATAATTATTTTTATCAATGCCAATTAGTATCAATATAGAATTATATTAACCTAAATAAAAGTATTAATTA
>JAODUP010000375.1:430000-487500 GCA_025642065.1 Paralvinella palmiformis | reverse complement strand
TCTGGATCAAGTAAGCCAAAAATCTGTCTGACAAGATCCGGATGCTAGTATCATTTGGTCATTATGATAATTAGCTGTAGGGGAGAGTGGGCGATAATATCGGTGTCGTACCTCTATTATCGTCCACGGTTAGGACTGGCTCGTCTGCCCCGCCTCCCCCCCCCAGACTGACATTTTCATTATCATCTACGCCATAGCTCTATTGTTGACATTATTTGTTCTTTGTTCTTTCCATCCGTCACCTTCTCACACCTTTGTCTACACATCGTCAGGATATTGGTCAGGTAGATAACTGTCGCCTATATCTACATATTGCCTAATAGATATATTTATATAGATATATAGATATATATATAGATATAGATAAAAGAAGCTTTAACTTATCTATCTATATTGCTAGTCTTTCGCTCGTCTTGTTGTGTATTGATGTGACACTCACTACTTCCCCACTTACGTCTCCTGTCATCGATGTTATCAGGATTATCGATCCAGAACGTTACGTTAATATCATGAAGGTTTGCTGATGTTTCTGGCCTTTAAATTATAATGAAACCTATTGGTCGACTTTCTGAATCAGGACACAATCTGGATCAGGTTTGCAAGGTCATATTCCTCATAGGTCAAATTTCTTTATCAAGCACCGACAGTTTTATTAAAAGACTACCTGTGTTTATACGTGCAGCTATTCAAATCTTAAGGATAGTATCTTAAGACAGGTGCGACTAATATATAAAAGTCGATCAATCAGATAGTAAGAGTGGGGGGGGGGTTCAAAATAAAATGATTGCTTCGAAAATATTACCTCCATACGCTTCTGAAGATGTTGATTCAAAGGGTATATTTGGGAGGTTGGGGGGTTGGGAAGACATATTTTGAACTGTTTATATAAGGGGGGTGAAGCGTGGGATTGATAGATTATTGACAGAAAATGTAACCATTTTGGAATGATTACCCCGATGAATGATCCAGATAGTATAGATTTGTGGAAGTAAATATCAAGCCTCTATTATATTTCATGTTTTAAAGCAAAATTTAAAATCCTGATAACATATATATATATATATATATATATATATATATATATATATGTGTGTGTGTGTGTGTGTGTGTGCACCTATTGTTTAAATGTTGATCTTGTTTGTAGTTTGATGTATCTTTATGTTGATGTTAAAATGCACGACACTTTACCAGACTGCACTCTGTTACTTCACTTACTCTGATCCGTAAACAGGTCAGATCCAGAGACTCCGACCCGCATGTTCTCCTGCACAACCCGCTCCAGTTTGTTGAAACAGATATCCCGACAGCATCCAGAAATACTTATACACTACATCATTAATGATAAAAAAATATCTGCATTGGTATTGGAATATTAAACATCATTTAAAATTTATAATCGACGAGCTTTTAAAAACATTGATAATCTAAGGTCTACACTGACACAGGTCAGAGGTTAAGAAGTAACTTAGATTGGTTTTCCATACATCCATACACTATCAATGCAGGTATTTCCTCTCCATCAATCACTAATATATATATATATATATATATATATATATATATATATTCAATCCACATAAAGTATCTCCATAAAGTATATTAGTAATGTTATCTAATAATATAAATATGTACATATTATGTATTCCTTTAATGAGTGCTCAGTGTAAATTTTTTTTTTTAATTTTGATTTTGTGAAACCTATATACCATATATATATATATATATATATATATATATATATATATATATATATATATATATATATATATATATATATATATATATATATAATATACAAATGCACAAAAGAAATTGAAGTGTGGTTTAATGATAATTTTATCTAATCTTTTACTATTATTATCTCGTTAGATACCGAAATGGATGACTCGACTATTCATTGTCATTAATTATCTGTTCATCTTTCCATTTTTTTTTGTCCTTGAAGATGATCTATTTTGTCATTTATTTTGAAAGTTTCCCAACTTCGAAAAGATTCGTCTTATAGACATTACTTTAGTTTTTAGTTTAAACATCATTGTCTTTGTCAGATATGCATGTAAAGTTTATTATCTGAGAATGAATTTATATATATATATATATATATATATATATATATATATATATATATATATAGTATTATTAGTTTTGTTTGATTTAATTACAAATATATAAAGTAGGAATGATGTAATATTATATTTATTAATTTATTTATTTAAGCTAAGCCGAAATATTTGTTTTAATTTTTATAGGTTAATTATTGGCATCTAAAATTTAAAGCGTCTAATTTGAAACAAGTTTTTTTTTAATTAATTATCAAATTATCTCCATTTTGTAAATATTGCACGTCGTTTATCTCTGAACAACACAAAATAAATTGTACTTTTCCCACGTTTCGTTGTCTTTTTAATTTGTTCTTTTTTCTTTTCCGGAAATGAACTTTGTGTTTCATGGATGGCCCCTGAACACAACCGCCCCCCCCCCCCCATTAAAACCATCTAATCCCCCAACACCCCTATAAGCCACGCCCCATTATCACAGTCAATCAAAGACGAGTCAAGAGCTCCCCCCTCTCTCTATTCTAATCGTATTGTAATTGATGTAATTTGTATATTGTTATTGTTTTGTTACATCGTTCCTCTACCAATGTTGTCACGTGATACCGGATCGCTAACCTTCTATGAATCTGTTTTGCCGCTAAGAAAGCTATAGGACTCAAGGTATAGGAGCCTGGTTGTATGTGTGTCAGTGTTTGCTTCTGTGTGTATGCGCGCATGGGTGTGTACGTGCGCGTGTATACCTATTTGTCATCTAGTCCGCTTGTGCTTGTTGTGCTTGCGTGCTTGTTCCTGATCCGTTCCCATTTGCCAATGAAACCCCCCCCGTATAGTCCTCCCGTTGATGTTATGTATTGTCTAGTTGTATTTAGCTAATCTGAATTGTACTTAGATTCATAGTTATAAAATATGTCTACGTATCTCACGTCTCTGGATCTGCCCGAGCCAGACGGATCCTAACTGATCCAGTCCACTCCAGATCCATGCTGAATGCAGTATCATTAGCTGTCGTGCTATTTTAAGAGACATACATTGTCGTTAAATGATAATTTTATGTGTACATAAATTAACAATCATATATATATATATATATATATATATATATATATATATATATATATATATATATATATATATAGATATATATAATATAATATATATATATATATATATATATATATATATATATATATATTCATACATATACATACATATACACACACACATACATTCACGCCATTATGAGTAAGTGTGTGCGTGGATATGTGCGTGCGTGCATGTGTGCTTGATTTGTTTGTAAACAATATTTGACCAATCAGATTACGTCGTTCTAGGTAGATAGATAATAGTTAACGATATTGTTGCGTTACCATAGTAACCTAGTTAATGCTAGTTTACCTTAGAGACAATTCGATCTATTTTAATCTCGATCCTTCAACCCCAACCTCCGCCGCCCCATATCAAGCACCAGCTCACCAGACGAGCGTGCATTGTGCTCGCTTCATGCATCACCATGCACGCTCGTCGTCGGAGCCGATATTTGAACGACCATTTAATCCTCCCCCCTCTCACCCATATATCTTCCGTATTCAACCGCCTTTAAATCCCCCCTTTAAATATTCGCCCTTCAAACACCTCCCCCCCCCCTTTCGTCGTGTCGTTATCCGGAGTGAGTGTCACTGGTTGTCGACATTGTTTGGTGTTCACTAATATCGCCCTCCTGGGCCCACCTGGGCCTAATTGGGCCCATCTGGGCCCACTAGGTGCTGGCTATCATGTCTTTTTGTTTCCAGTTCATCGCCATAGCCAATACGTTTATGGGTATCTTCAACTTGGTTTGTCTAATGTTATTGCTGGGCCACTGGAATGGCTGTTTACAGTGGCTGGTGCCCAACTTACAGGGCTTCCCAGCAGACAGCTGGGCTGCCATCAACGAGTTGCAGGTAACCGATTCGGGTGCGGCTGGCCGACTGCGACGGCTGTTCACCCACGCACGATCCGACTGCGTTGCCGGTTGTCCCGCCCCGCCCCGCTCCTTGGCCCCCGTCTCTCGGGGGCAGCGAAAAACGCGAACCGGAAGTAATGGCTTCGAATATCCCTGCCACAGGATCTCTAGGACACCTCGTGTCAGCCATCTTGTCTCCCACATGACCCTGATCGGCCAATCAACGTTCGATGTCTTGTACGCATGCGCTAGTTCTATCCAGCATGTCGTGTGGTTCGTTTGGCGTAATGTGGTTGTGTGTGTGTTTAGGTGCATGTCGGTGTGTGCGCATTTAGGAGGTTTTCTGCATGAGCATGTCATAGGTTTTATAGGTAGAAGAGTTAACACCCCCTCCGGATGGGTATTACTACGACCCGCCACTTTGTGACTGGCATACAAGCTTCAATTGGGATTGGGGAGGGGGGGGACTTAATACGGCATATTGCAAATTATTAAATAATCAAATGAGGACAGATTGATAATATTATCTTAATAAGTATTTACATTAATATTGTATGCCTGTCATTGAGCATGCGTCTTGTGATAAACCTATTTCCGGTGGTAAATGTTGACACAGATTCAATATTGTTATGTCTTCTGATGTGAAATTATTGATAAAATTCTGAATATTTATAAATAATTTATCGTAATTATGGAAGACGATGTAGATGGATTAAAGTATCAATGATTGAAATCTTTTAAGAAACAGAATGGTTAATATTTTGATTATCAATCATATTAAAAGAATTGATATAAGTCGAAAATAAATATTTATATTATAAATTTAAATATCTATTTGTACAAGTATATACATATATCGTATAATAATCATTTCTTTTGAATAGCTGTATAGGAATTTTATAATGTGAAATATCTTTAGCAAAATTAACACAAGTATTCAACAATTGTGATTTTTTCAATTTTGACAAGTTAAGTCAAGTATTATTGTTCAACCGTATCTATGAACATTCGATATTAATTGTTAGCTATAAAATAGTTTTTCCTTCTTTTTCTAGACTTAAAAAACGAAGAAAATTCTTGGTGTTTTTCTTTCCACGATTAAAAATATAATCGAATCAGATTGAACTTTATTTAAAAAAATACATATATGTACATGCGGTGTTAAATACTACTCTACTAATATATATATATATATATATATATATATATATATATATATATATATATATATATATATATATATATATATATATATATATATATATATTCATATTAAATTATACTTATTGAAACATATACAGATATCCGTTGTTAAGTTATACATCCATCAACATATATCTGTATAAAACATAATATGACACCATATCAAGATGTTAATGTAGCATCTACAGCGGCCCAATATATAGTAGATGTAACATTAAACACACACACACACACACACACACACACACACACACACACACACACACACACACACACACACACACACACACACACACACACACACACACACACACACACACTAACACATATATATATATATATATATATATATATATATATATATATATATACAACACACACACTTAAACCCATATTGCGATAGTGAGCTCGGTGGCCTAGCGGTTAAGCACTCGGCACTTGGTGCCAACGGTCACAGGTTCGAACCCCGCAAGAGGTCGAAACTTTTCCAGTGATTAAGTTCTCGGCTCACAACATCGTGGGTGGCTGACCACGTTAAATGGCGCTGCCGTCTCCACTGAATTATTTAAAATAAAGGGGACGTTAAAACCCCCCCGAAGACGTAAAAGGAGGATATTCTCAACCACTCCAACGTAGAGGCTGTGCCGAATAAGCGACAGCCTGGGATTCTCCCTCGAACAACAAAACAAACGCAGATGACTAAATATAATGACTGGTTAACCATCTAAACATATATCTCGTATTAAACAAATATAAATACTCCGATGTACATATGTGTATTTGGCGATGTGCCAATTATCAGTGAAGTTATTAAAATTTCAGCTTCCCAGTTCCAAGTTAGTTGACTTATCGACCTAAAAAAACCTAACATTTAACCTTTGACACTGATGCTGAAGTCACTTCCTATTATTGATTTCTCACTGTTAGCAAAATCACCTGACAAGTAACACCTCACAAATCCCTCACCGCTGTTTCCAGTCACACGTAATCGGCACTAAAGACTCGTTATATTTCAGGATTCGTTACTCTTCATCTGGATACGTATCGTGATTTATTGTATACCGTATCCTTGGTAACCTTTACTCGTCGCTTCTCTGTCTTCTTTGTTTCAGTTATTTCTCGTCGTTTCACTTCTTTTGTTTCAATGTTTTCTGTGAGATTTATCGATCTTTATATGACGCGCGCGCTCTCTCTCTCTCTCTATCTGTATTTGTCTTTCTTTCTCTCCGTCTATCTCACTCAGTGATACAGTCCCTGTATGATATCATGTGATATTGTCCATCTCCAGTCTGTTTACTTGCTCCCGTCTCTTGCAGTTCTTGAGTGTGGCAGGGATGTTCATGCGCATTTTCAATCTGATCTGCCTGATGCTGTTACTGGGACATTGGAATGGCTGTCTCCAGTTCCTAGTTCCCATGCTACAAGACTTTCCCAGTAACTCTTGGGTAGCAATTAATGAGCTCGAGGTACAGTAACGTATGCTAAGCTAGCAGCATGCACCAAATAATGATCTGATATAGAAGCCGTCTTCTGGTCTTGTCGTTTATTGAGTGATCCCTCATTTTTGGGGATAACCCTCCCCCTCTCTCTCTCGAAAAAGAGAAAAAGCGCACCTGGTATTCAATTAATCGGTTATTTAATTAGCAATTATACAATATACTGAAATATATATATATTATATATATATTATATATATATATATATATATATATATATATATATATATATAGATCTATGCGTACGCTTGACACAGTTCGCCTCTGTTAGTCTGTACATTTGTTGACTTGCATCCACAGAAAGCCCACAGAAAATATGGTACTCGAATTGTCGGAAATTGCAAAACGCAAATAAATAATTTCTCTTTCATGTTATTAGATGAATGTAGTAAAGTTTAGACTAAATATAATTACTAGATTATTCCATAAGAAATTATTTAGATTTAGTCATTTTGAGCTTTATGCAAATGGACGTCGGCGTTCTCTGGGTTATTAATGTCCGTTCGTTTGCAGCGCGCTGATTGGACGGAACAGTACACGTGGGCATTATTCAAAGCGTTGTCACATATGCTGTGTATAGGTTATGGCCGCTTTCCTCCTCAAGGGACCACGGATGTCTGGCTTACCATGATCAGTATGTTAACGGGAGCTACCTGCTACGCCTTGTTCGTGGGCCACGCCACTACGCTGATCCAGTCTTTCGACACATCGAAGAGACTCTACAGGGAAAAGGTTAGTGTAACAGATCTCAGCCAAAGGGATCAATTATTTGTCATCCCGAAAAAGTTCGTCTTAGATCCAATCTTAGATTGATTGAAGGTCGTATTGTTGTTGTTGATATTTTTAAATTATTTATAAATATTTTCTGTTTTCACCCTTTTAATTATGTCAAGGGCCCTTCCCCCTCACTCTATACTCGACCTTCGTCATAAACACCTTCAGGTTTACATTTCCAGGTTAATGCTAATGTCCTCAAGGTCATTTGGAGATGGGACTGTTATTCCGGGTCAACCCATTAATAATCCTTGGATTGTGTATCAAAGGTCATCGAAGTAATATTAGCATCTAGCTAAATGATACTTCTAATGACATCAACATACTTAATTTTATTATGTGTAGGTGTGTGTGTGGGGGGGGGGCTTTAATAACTAGTTGCATCGATGTAAATTAAACAGATAAATTATTTTCTTTATATTCCCAACAATAATCAATTATTAATTAATCATATATTTATTTATGATCCAATCAACTAGTGGACACCAGAAAAGTCATTACAGCTGTTTGTGAATTAGAACCGAGAACCTGTCAGCCATCGCAATCAAAATGAACACTTTATTATTATAACGAGGCGTAACTATACATAGAGTATAATATTCTTACCATGAATCTTCATTATACAGAATATGATATAGAATTATGAATAATATTAAATATATTTGTAAACTTTTATTTGTTATATAACATCTTCTAGGAGTTATTCTTTCATTCATAACCCATAATTGATAAACGACCTCTTAGTATTGTCGACATATTTTCATATATTTGTAAACTTACAGTTAATCCACAATAAAATTATTAATTATTCATTTACTTAAAATATTAAATATTCAGAAATCCTTGTAACTTAACTGAGAGCAAAAGATCCTTTTTAACCTATTTAGTTCGTCAATTGTCATTGACCTCACGACCTTGACACGACCTTATTCTTGGACGGTAGCTTCGTTATGCTGCAGTTATAACCTCTCTTTGATTGATGATGATGATTGATGTTTTACGGCCACTTTTGAGTACATAGTAGGATAAATGGGTCGGGCGACCTCCAAAGGTAATGAGTCGAAGTCAACGATGAAACACCCTTCAGATATACCTACACCTAGATTCGAACTCGGGTGGTAGTCATCTGTGGTCCAACGCGCTGCCATTTAGACTACGGAGGCGCCCTGGGCTCTTTGATTGGTCACCTTATATATGTCATGATCACAAAAATGAGCCGATATGGGGGGTGCTAAATGTTATCTATGGATATTATTGTCCCTGTTGGGGGGAGGGGGAGGCTGGGAATTATAGCTTGAAAAAGCTAATTACATAAGAGTGATGTTGGATGCTCAGAGGCAGCAGGTGGATGAATTCAAACTTAGAGCCTCTCTGCTTCTAATCGGCAACTCCATCACCGTGCTATAAAACTCTGTATCTAAGTACACCTTTGTCGAAGTGCAACCTTATTCTTGTTCAGCCTCAGTAGCACGAATTGGCTGCCTCTTTGATGTCCCTATCTAGACAGTACAGGTAAAATGAACCTGGAGCAGAGAGATAGAGAGAGGGAGAGGGAGAGAGACAGGGGGGGAAGAGAGCAAGAAAGTGGGAAAGAAAGAGAGAAAGGGTGGGAAAGAGAGAGAGGGGGAGTGAGAGAGAGAGAGAGGGAAAGAAAGAGAGAGCGTGGGAAAGAGAGAGGGGGAAGGTGCGAGGGGTATTAGAAAGATAGATATACTTGTATAGATACAGATATAGATATATAGAGAAGAGAAAGAGAGAGAAAGGGTAAATATATAAAAAAAATTTTTTTTTTATATATGAGAGAGAGAGAGAGAGAGAGAGAGAGGACGGGTCGAGACAGAAGAGAGAGAGAGAGAAAGAGAGAGAGAGATGTGTGTGTGTGACAGATATATATATATATATATATATATATATATATATATATATATAAAAAGAGAGAGAGAGAGAGAGAGAGAGTGGAAACAAGAGAGAGGTATAGAGAGAGAGAGAGGGTGTTTGTATAGATACAGATATAGATATATAGAGAACCTGGATAGATACCTGGATAGATAGATAGATAGATATATAGAGACAGAGGGTGTGACTCGGTGATATTATAACGTCTACATTGTGTCTTGATGTTCGTGTTATTGGGTGGGAAGCGTTTTGGGGGGTTATGGGAGGGGGGTGTTTGTCCCGTCATGAAAGTTACTGTCTTTGAAGACTTCCCCCCCCCCGTCAAAAGTGTCTAGCTTTGATATGTCGCTTTAGATTGTTGTTAGATCGAGGTGTGAGGAGGTATGTGAGGTACGATGTAGAGGTTAATTAGGGTAGGTAAGGTAAGAGACCTTTGATTGTGAGATATCAACCGTAAATATGGGGCTTTAGGAAGGTCAGAGGGAAGGTCATTTGGTGATTGGAAGGTGTTAAGGCATTCTTAGTTCGGGTAATAGGACATTAATGAGTAAATATACCTTCAGCCAGGTACTGATGCACACACACACACACACACACACACACACACACACACACACGCACGCACAAACGCACGCACACACACACACGCACGCACAAACGCACGCACACACAAATGCACGCACGCACGCACAGGGAGGATGAACGTTCACGATGGTATAACATTAGGGACTGGTGAGACATTACACATGTCTCAGCAAGAAAAGTCGCCACCTGGATTCAGTCCCCTGAAGAAACGTCCAGAGTTTGAATTCACGGTTCGAGATTCTCTGTGCCTGTGCCTTATTATACACAGCTAAAACACACACACGCACACACAAATGCGCGCGCAACGCACGACGCACACAACGCACTCACGTACTCAAACACACACACATACACACACACACACGCATACATGCATACACACACTCACAATCACTCCCACACATGTACGCACGCACTCCCTGCTTATATTCAACGACGTATTTGTATTATTTGTTATATGTATTCAGCAAAGTAGCTCAGGTATTAGAGCTAATTAACAATACGATTATAGCTCCGAGTTAGAATCTTGTTATTATCATTAATTATTTGGTTAGCATCTCCAAACCTCCAAATGACAGTCTGTGTAACATTTGATCAGTCCACTCAGCTGTAGATCAGTGTCTGACTCAGTCCACCCAGCTGTAGATAAGTGGTCTGACTCGGACCAGTCAGCTGTAGATCAGTGTCTGACTCAGTCCACTCAGCTGTATATCAGTGTCTGACTCGGACCAATCAGCTGTAGATCAGTGTCAGACTCAGTCCACTCTGCTGTAGATCAGTGCCTGACTCAGTCCTCTGAGCTGTAGATCCGTGTCTGACTCGGAATAGTCAGCTGTAGATCAGTGTCTGACGCACTCCACTCAGTTGTAGATCAGTGTCTGACTCAGTCCACTGATGTTTAGAAGAGTATAACTCAGACCAGTCAGCTGTATATCAGTGTCTGGCTCGGACCAATCAGCTGTAGATCAGTGTCTGACTCAGTCCACTCAGTTGTATATCAGTGTCTGGCTCGGACCAATCAGCTGTAGATCAGTGTCTGACTCAGTCCACTCAGCTGTAGATCAGTGTCTGACTCGGACTAGTCAGCTGTAGATCAGTGTCTGACTCAGTCCACTCAGCTGTATATCAGTGTCTGGCTCGGACCAATCAGCTGTAGATCAGTGTCTGACTCAGTCCACTCAGCTGTATATCAGTGTCTGGCTCGGACCAATCAGCTGTAGATCAGTGTCTGACTCAGTCCACTCAGCTGTAGATCAGTGTCTGACTCAGTCCACTCAGGTTTAGAAAAGAGTATAACTCAGACCACTCAGCAATAGATCAGTGTCTGACTCAGTCCAATAAGCTGTAAATCAGTGTCTGACTCAGTCCACCCAGCTGTAGATAAGTGTCTGACTCGGACTAATCAGCTGTAGATCAGTGTCTGACTCAGTTCACTCAGCTATAAATCAGTGTCTGACTCAGTCCACCCAGCTGTAGATAAGTGTCTGACTCGGACTAATCAGCTGTAGATCAGTGTCTGACTCAGTTCACTCAGCTATAAATCAGTGTCTGACTCAGTCCACCCAGCTGTAGATAAGTGTCTGACTCGGACTAATCAGCTGTAGATCAGTGTCTGACTCAGTTCACTCAGCTATAAATCAGTGTCTGACTCAGACCAATCAGCTGTAGATCAGTATCTGACTCAGGCCACTCAGCTAAAAATCAGTGTCTGACTCAGTCCACTCAGCTATATATCATAGTCTGACTCACTCCAGGTGGTAGCTCGTCCATGGGAGTTGCTATGAGAATATCTTAGTCTCTTCAGATATATAACAAATGTCGTATTTAATGTGTGTGTGTTTGTGTTTATGTATTTGTGTGTGTTTTGTTTATGTATTTGTGTGTGTTTGTGTTTATAAGATCCAATGGTATTTAAGTAAGAAAATATCAATAAGGCCTTTCTTTATGACATGCAAGAAGACAGAGTGAGTCAATTATAAACCATAAACACAATAAATAAGTGATATATCGGCTTATATAATAATAATAATAATTACAACAACAAAATGAACAACAAAATTGTTATTATTATTATTAGTAGTATAATGCTACTGTATGTTGGAATCTTAGAGTCAAATCTTGTGTCTTGAATTAGCTTTACGGCTGGATCTTCTTATATATGTGTGATCCAGAAGTCGGATACCGAATTTTAGTTGTCAATAATAACATCTTCCTACAATTATACAATAAGGAAGTGGACCTCAATTATTTCATAACACACCTGTATTAATGGACCATTGCTTTTACTATTGCTCGACACACTATAGGTGTTCTAATCTAAGAACTGTTGTCCTGTCAGCCAGATACTTATGGTTGACTGTCTATGTACGTCTAGTTCTATCTGGAATGGATCTCTGGATTTGAGCTGTCTCTGGAGCTGGTCAGACACAAACAAATGAGTGGTGATCCATGTCAGATAACAGTACTCTTGAAAAACCTATTGAACATATATATCTATGTGTATTTCTGTCTGTTGCACTCACTCACTCACTCACTCACTCACTCACTCACTCACTCACTCACCACTCACTCACTCACTCACTCACTCACTCACTCACTCACTCACTCACTCACTCACTCACTCACTCACCACCACCACCACCACTCACTCACTCACTCACTCACCCACTCACTCACTCACTCACTCACTCACTCACCAACAATCACTCACTCACTCTCTCACCCAATCACCCACCCACCCACTCACACACCCATACAACCACTCACTCACTCACTCACCACTCACTCACTCACTCACTCACTCACTCACTCACCACCACCACCACCACCACCACCACCACCACCACCACTCACTCACTCACTCACTCACTCACTCACATACACTCACTCACTCACCTACTCACTCAATATCTCTCTCGCATGCACGCACGCACATACGCACAGAAACACACGAAACATTAATATATCCGTTTTTCCATCCCGCTGACCATCCATCCATCCATCCATCCATCCATCTATCTTGATTATCTATCCATCCTACAGTATATTTACTCCATTATCGACCAATAATTATATCCCTAGTGTCACTCCCGGTAACAGCTACTCCAGCTGTTCCTTAAGTGGCCGATAGATGGCAGCAGTTACTAGCAGGCGTCCACCAGGAATCGTGCCGTAAACAGGCCTGGGCCATCAGTGGCCCTCCTGGCAAATGGGCAAATTCGCCACCAGGAAATAGTGTCCCAGTCGGGGTCGCCCTATATGTGTATGGTCACCGGGTTAGTCCACCCAATGGAGCTGAGTGGGCGATTACTTGTAGCTTCTTGGATAGGAAATCTTATTTTCCTCAATCGGGAATGATTTCTTTCTGTAAGTTTATGTCCGTGTTATGAGGATGGTTGGGGGGAGAGCGGCACTCACTTGTCAAACTATACACACACCCACGCGCATGCACACACGCACATAGACACACCTACAAAAACACGTACACATACGTAAACACGCACCACACAATACACAAATATTGACGGTATAGCACATGACATCGTAAACGGTCTGTTTTATGATCTTTTGGTTATCGTCTCCATGTCAGAAATACCGTCAGAACTCACGTCAGAACTCACGTCAGAACTAATGTCAGAACTTCTGTCAGAACTAATGTCAGAATTAGCATCCTAACCTGATGCTGGTGTTAATATCATACTAAAGACAGACAATTGGTAACCGTATGTCAGTGTCATGCTGTCGGCTTTCTGACGTCGACTATAGACAGCTGACGACAGATGATCAAGAAGATGTCCTTTATGTCCTGCCTTCTATGTCCCGACCCTATTATCCTTGTATTACCTAGTTATCGTCTCAGGATCCATTAGACTCATGCCGCAAATCATCAAACATTACTCAGCCAATGTCTGAAACAAAACGTATACACGTGACTCATTTCTGTGGTCAGAATAATACTGCCTGTGTTATGTTATCTACTTATTGTTATCTATGTCCTGTTATCTGTGTTATGTTATCTATTTGTTGTTATCTATGTCCTGTTATCTGTGTTATTTTATCTATTTGTTGTTATCAATGTTCTGTTATCTATTTGTTGTTATCAATGTTCTGTTATCTATTTGTTGTTATCCATGTCTGTAATATATGTCCTGTTATCTATGTCATGTTATCTACGTCATGTTATCTATTTATTGTTATATGTGTCCTGGCATTTATTTGTTGTTATCTATTTGTTGTAATCTATTTGTTGTTATCTATGTCATGTTTTCTATGTCATGTTATCTCTGTCCTGTGTCCTGTGTTGTTATTCACGTCCTAGAATTGGTGTGATTTTATCCATGTTCTGTGGTTTGTGTTATATTGTCTCTGTCCTGTGGTTTGTGTTATATTGTCTCTGTCCTGTGGTTTGTGTTATATTGTCTCTGTCCTGTGGTTTGTGTTATATTGTCTGTGTCCTGTGGATTGTGTTATATTGTCTCTGTCCTGTGGTTTGTGTTATATTGTCTCTGTCCTGTGGTTTGTATTATATTGTCTCTGTCCTGTGGTTTGTGTTATAATGTCTCTGTCCTGTGGTTTGTGTTATATTGTCTCTGTCCTGTGGTTTGTGTTATATTGTCTCTGTCCTGTGGTTTGTGTTATATTGTCTCTGTCCTGTGGTTTGTGTTATAATGTCTCTGTCCTGTGGTTTGTGTTATATTGTCTCTGTCCTGTGGTTTGTGTTATATTGTCTCTGTCCTGTGGTTTGTGTTATATTGTCTCTGTCCTGTGGTTTGTGTTATATTGTCTCTGTCCTGTGGTTTGTGTTATATTGTCTGTGTCCTGTGGATTGTGTTATATTGTCTCTGTCCTGTGGTTTGTGTTATATTGTCTCTGTCCTGTGATTTGTATTATATTGTCTCTGTCCTGTGGTTTGTGTTATAATGTCTCTGTCCTGTGGTTTGTGTTATATTGTCTCTGTTTTTTTTCCCTGTGGTTTGTGTTATATTGTCTCTGTCCTGTGGTTTGTGTTATATTGTCTCTGTCCTGTGGTTTGTGTTATAATGTCTCTGTCCTGTGGTTTGTGTTATATTGTCTCTGTCCTGTGGTTTGTGTTATATTGTCTCTGTCCTGTGGTTTGTGTTATATTGTCTCTGTCCTGTGGTTTGTGTTATATTGTCTCTGTCCTGTGGTTTGTGTTATATTGTCTCTGTCCTGTGGTTTGTGTTATAATGTCTCTGTCCTGTGGTTTGTGTTATATTGTCTCTGTCCTGTGGTTTGTATTATATTGTCTCTGTCCTGTGGTTTGTGTTATATTGTCTCTGTCCTGTGGTTTGTGTTATAATGTCTCTGTCCTGTGGTTTGTGTTATATTGTCTCTGTGTCCGTGTACTATAGTCTATTTTGTTTCCATAGCCCAATCCAATATGCCTTGACACATTGTCAAACTATACATGCTATTATTCACTTCTACTAAACACCGACAGTTAGATAGGGTCTGTATTTAATATATAATACATTGATTATGGTCTGTCTAATACATTAATTATGGTCTGTCTAATACATTAATTATGGTCTGTCTAATATATTAATTATGGTCTGTTTTGGATGCAAAATTATAAACTCATTATTGACCCAGTGTGATCCTCACATTTGTAGCTATAGCCTCCCTATATTATCAGTCGAACTAGTGATCACTGCATTGGTCTGAAGTTTGTTGTCCAGCTGCTAACAGTACTCGAACCCAAGACCATTAACTTGTTATTGAAATACCTTAAATGAACCGCGCTCTGAGATTTGGACCATCGGAGTTCACATCCAACCAATCAGGTCGGCCTCTTGGCCGAATGTGACCCAATTGTGTCAATCTCGGAAACCTCTTAGCTGGGTATCGGGATGCTTTGTGCTCCGATCTTGAGTACACGCAGGTTGGAAATAAACCTTAGTAGAAGAAATTTTCTATATCCGCCACATCCTACATCACTTCCCACTCCCTGATTCCCTACTTCCGCCAATTCCACGGCATGCTAGTAGCACCGAAGTATACGCATTTAGTGTTGCAGCCCACACTTTATGAAATAGGTTGCCGGCATATAACAGAAATGCATCGTCTGTTGAAAATTTTAAATCTAAAAACACACCTGTTCAATGTCGCTTTCACAGATAAATGATAATTAGTTTAGTTTAGTTTTGTTGTTCGGGGAGAATCCCCAGGCTGTCGCTTAATCAGCACAGCCTCTATGTTGGAGTGGTTAAGAAACCTCCTCCCCCACCACTCACAGGGGAGCAGTACGGAAAGATGGAGCCGAAATACCCAGAGGGTGGTAACTGCCAGAGTGTTTTACGTCCTCAGGGGGTTTTTAACGTCCCCCTTTATTTTAAATAATTCAGTGGAGACGGCAGCGCCATTTAACGTGGTCAGCCACCCACAATGTTGTGAGCCGAGAAATTAATCCCTGGAAAAGTTTCGACCTCTTACTGGTTTCGAACCTGCGACCGTTGGCACCAAGTGCCGGGCGCTTAACCGCTAGGCCACCGGAGCTCACTAAAAAAATGATAATTCTATTTTAAATTTCATAGAGGGTTTTTTATAGACCTATTATTTGGGGTATTATTATATTACATATTATTTGTACAGCGCCTTTGAATGGCTCCTGCTAGTAAGGGTCCTTTATTAAATATACTTTATAATTATTATTAGTATGCAACGCACCATGACTTTATGACAACATTCTGTGTAAGAATTACGCCGCCACTTTCAATCAAATGACACAACCCACAAACAGACCTATTAACAGCTTGAGTGGCTCACCCTAGTGATAGAATAATGAACTAGTGCTAAACACGGGTGAAGGATAAGTTCTGTACTTCATGTTACATCCTACAGGATTAGATTTATTTGAATTTTTCTTCATCTGTATTAGGGATAGGGAACTAGAAATATATATATATATATATATATATATATATATATATATATATATATATATATATATATATATAATACACACGCACACAACACGCACACACACACACCATACATGCACGTACGCAAACACACACACACACACACACACACACATATATATATATATATATATATATATATATATACACTGTTATATTACTATGTATGGGCTCCTGTACGAGCGTGCTATAATTAAGAGCCAACACCTACATGCCTCACATCGCTTTCCCATTAGTACTAGTGATTGTGAGTACACGCCTGTGTTTCTAGATTCCATACAAAGTGAAATAGCGTCTTGTCTGGTTCCTAAAGGGAGCCACGCTCAGCCTGAGGAACCGCCATTCATACTTATCGTAAGATGTTCATCGTATACCAAGGTCAAAGGGTCATCTGGGGTGGGCTAACTCCGTGGGGTGTGGTCAGTTAGTAAGCGAATGATACATACTTCTCGGTAAATACTCAACATGCAGGGATATTAGTAATGCTGATCCAGATGTGTCCTGTGTTCCGTATCATATGTTATGTGTCCTGTGTTCGGTGATCAGTGTCAAGTGTTAGAGGTCCCAGTATATCATGGCCTGTGGGTTCTGACTTGAATCATATCTTCTAAGACATGTATTATATGGTTTCTCTGTGTTGTAACCACTGTTTTATCTTGTGCAACTAGTGTCCTGTGTCATATTACCGGTATGTAGTGTCCTGTAGTCATAGTCTTATCTTCTCTGACTAGTGTCCTGTATTCTTTTACCATTGTCCTGTAACCATTGTCCTATCTTCTTTGATCAGGGTCCTGTGTCATGTTACCAGTTTCCTGTGTCTTGTAACCATTGTCCTGTTTATTTGATTTGTCTTCTGTATCTTGTTACCAGTGTCCTTTAGCTATTGTCCTATCTTATGTTACAAGTATACTGTGTCCTGTTAGCAATGTCCTGTAACTGTTATCCTATCTTCGGTGATTAATGTCCTGTGTCTTGTTACCAGTTTCCTTTGTCTTGTAGCCATTGTCCCGTTTTCTGTCACTAGTACCTCGTTACTAGTGTCCTGTGTTCGTGTCCTTTTTAATTTATGTTTAGTTGTGTAATTGATTGTCTTATGTACCCTGAATTCTGGGTCATGTGTCAGGACACCATACGGACTTTGAACAATATATGTCGTATGATGTCAAATTAAAATAAATCGAAGTTTCAAATCGGTTTTAGACAATTTTATGATATGGACAGATGTTACGATTAATTCTAAATATTATACGAACATCCTCGGGATACAATAGCAGCACATCGCCTATAAATAAAACATATACAAGTATTGCTATATGACGTATATCTGCATCTGTTCTCATGAACGACATCTAATACACGACTATATCTAATTTATACACACAGCGTTATATCGCGACAGGAAATAAATGTAAATATATCTGCTATCTAAATAAAAATTACGTTTCTTACACATTATACATTTTTTTTTGTTAAATTTAAGTTTATTAATTAAAATATAATTTCACGAAGTTTATTATCCGAACTTATTTCCGTTATAATGAAAGACAATTACCCGGATGTACCTTCTAGTTTAATTAACCAATAAATATCATCTTTTAAGTCAGCTATGGCTGTATAATTAACAAATTAATTAGACATAAACTAGAATCTATCTCCGAGATAAGCGACGCCAAAATATACCAAAATGTCAAAATTTATTGATTAAAAGGAATTCGTCGGATGTCAGAATGGCAGTTAATGCTGGAGATACGGTCAGTTAATAGGTTCAATGGCAGAGTGTCAGAGCTCGCTAAGATTACGTGAGTTCGCTAAGTGAGTCCGTTGCTAAGTGTTTCGGGATCGTGACCTGAATTATTATATACCACATGACCTATAATTGATCTGTTAAATCTCGCTTTGGTTCACCTATTTTATCATGTATTTCAGATAAGTTAGGCCGTCGGTCTCGTTATTAATGGTTATGGTGATTCTGGGTTCGAATCCCGGTTGTGGCTTATCCGTAGAAAGCTCGGTCCTCTCGTAAAACAAAGGACAAGGTTATCTCTTTCACCAATAAATCAGATACATTCTAAATTTTAATTAGAATTAATACCCTTGGGAAATCATTCAATTCTAGGCCACATGAATCTTCGTCATTAAAGTTGTTAGCTCAGTTAATAGATTCTACTTGTGATCTTTGTTCCTTGCCCTTTGACCTTTGCCCTGTCCTATATTAAATACCCTAATGTTTCCCTCTATCGTTTTATTATTTCATGTGACGTGTATCGGTATGCCTCGTTCTTTGCGTGATACATCCCAGATTCTGTGACATGTGTCTGGTTCCCTTTGTCACTTGAACTGTCTGTTGTGATGTCCTATTGTCTGAATCCCGTGTCATTTATCCTGTAGTCGGTCACTTTTGTCCTTTATTCGGCGCAGCCCTGTGTCACAGGCGCAATATCTTGGATACTAAGTCTTCTATCCCGTGTTGTGTGGCCTACGTGTTCCTCGTAAGTGGCCCTATCATTTATCCGGGATACGTGACTTCACAACCATTGTTCAGGATCACGCCATTCTGGCCAAAAGGTCAACGAACCCTTCCGGAAGTGTGGAACATGCCAAACGCTAAGGCGACAAACCTATTCACGTCTAATATAATATTTAATGTTTAGTCAGAATAAAAATTAATCCCATTGAAAATAATTAATCATATACGAAGTGTACAGAATATGAATAATATTCTAGATTATCATAACAGATAATCTCCGCAATTTAAATAAAGTTAACGGACTACGCTTAGAATTGACCTCGAGTTCAACCCTCTAAAATGGCAGTTTATTCTCTTCACGATTTATATGTGACTTAGGGACATAGTGACATGATTTAATGGCATATCCTAATTACTTTCTAACCAAATCTATGTCGCTCCATTAACTCAAAGGAACATCTGACATTCAACGCTAGCCAATAGGCGTCTAAAGGCCCCCGAGCGCAACCGTTCTGCTTTAGCCAATCAGGGAACGGATATTAATAAAATCCGGGCTAGCAATATGGCTGCGTCCATAGGGGAAAAGGTTGGCCTTCACATAAACGTGGCTCATCTTTCGCTGATACTAGACAGTACACCGATAGATAGTTCGTTGTTAGCAGGTTAATGATGCTATACGTCTGTCTTATAATTATCTGTTCATTGTTTTTTGTTTTGTTGTTTTTGTAGTT
Organism: Paralvinella palmiformis; assembly: GCA_025642065.1. Classification (NCBI taxonomy): domain Eukaryota; kingdom Metazoa; phylum Annelida; class Polychaeta; order Terebellida; family Alvinellidae; genus Paralvinella; species Paralvinella palmiformis. The sequence goes on along the minus strand of JAODUP010000375.1, from coordinate 467,408 downwards.
CAAACAGGTTGAAGAGTACATGATGTACCGGAAGTTACCAAGAAACCTCAGACAGAGAATCACTGATTATTACGAACATCGATATCAAGGAAAGATGTTTGACGAGGAGAGTATACTAGGAGAACTTAATGAATGCTTACGAGAGGTATGACACACACACACACACACACACACACACACACACACACACACACACACACACACACACACACACACACACAACAGACAGACAGACAGACAGACAGACAGACAGACCCACAAACAGACAACAAACCCACACACACAGAAAGACACAGAAACAGACTATAGACACACAGACACATAAGCAGAAAACAAACTGACAGACACAAAGACCCATATAAACAGACAACAGACAGACAGATGGGCATATATTCAGACAGAGATACAAACAGACAGACAAAGAGACACACAAACAGAGACACAGGCAGTTACGCAGACATAAAGACAGATAGGCAGATATATAGACAGTCAGACAAACATACAGACAGAGAGCTACACACACACACACACACACACACACGCACACACACACACGCACATATATATATATATACAAACAGGAAGACTTATAGACAGACAGACATAGAGACAGACAAACAGACAGAAAAACAGACGGACAGATATACAGACAGAAACTGACAGATAAACAAATGCATTGACAGAGAGATGCAGACAGACAGACAGACAGACAGAAAGACAGAAAGAGAGACAGACAGAGAAAGAGACATACATACTGACAGATAGAGAAACGAGCACATGTACAGACAGACCGACAGAGAGATGGAGTTTCATACAGACATACAGACAGTCAAGCAGACAAACAAACAGATATCCAGACAGATACACAGACGGGATTGTATTCAGACACACAAGCAAACGGACAGGTATACAGATATGCCGACAGACGGACAGAAATGCAGACATATAGACTGACGGTCAGACATAAATACAGTCATACACATATACAGATAGACAGACAGATAGAGTAACGGTAAAACAGACGGGCAGACGAACAGATAGACGGACAATTAGGAAGACGTACATAGAGCGAGATAGACGGACAGATTGAAAGAGATATCCAGACAAACAGATAGGCCGATAGCTAGATGTGTAAGTCGGACAGATATGCATACATACATACAGATAGTCAGTCGGTTAGACAGACAGATAGACGGGCACAGAGAAACATACGCATACGAATACTCTCATATATAAACATGCCAAATATAAACAGTTACCTGTATAACAATTAACACATACACACGTATGTATTAACATGAATATACCTTTGTTGTTAATACGGTGAAAGGTCAAATTAGACTTAAACTTCCTTTGATTTAATTTAATGAACTTTCACTGTATTTTGAATGTTTGATATATTATATATATATATATATATATATATATATATATATATATATATATATATATATATTGTATTTATTGACTAATAAATCCTGTACTTTCATTTCTAGCAAGCAGCTGTACTGCTAAACCCTTTTATCAGCTGTTTTGTTTCCTAACACCTGTCATATTTCTGCTGACTAACAACTCTGATTCTTTCTTCACTAATTTCCAGCTGTAACGTCATCCGTGTTGACTATTAATTAACAACAGTATCGGTTATAAAACAGCTGTCTTATCGTGTTGAATACCAAAATAGCTGGATTATTAACAGATAATAAATATCTAGACAATTTATATTCAATAATTTTCATATTCAGGTATTCAAAAGTTAAACCTCACTAAACACTAAAGATGATCATATTTCTAAATAATTAATCACCGATATTTCCTAAGATGTGACAGATGACGCAATAGTAACTACAGATGATTAACATCTGACTAACATCTGATGATCAATACATGATACCGTATCCAGATGTTTGGTGTCTGTAGACTGTTTGTGACTGTTTAAACATCGTCACCTTTAGTATTAGGAAGACTGTCTGTGACTGTTTAAACATCGCCACCTTTACTATTAGGTAAACTGTCTGTGACTGTTTAAACATCGTCACCTTTAGTATTAGGAAGACTCTCTGTGACTGTTTAAACATCGTCACCTTTAGTATTAGGAAGACTCTCTGTGACTGTTTAAACATCGTCACCTTTAGTATTAGGAAGACTGTCTGTGACTGTTTAAACATCGTCACCTTTAGTATTAGGAAGACTCTCTGCGACTGTTTAAACATCGTCACCTTAGTGTATAATCACCGTAATTGGATCTCTGATTGGACAGTTATACTTTAAGACTCGGATGTGTTTTTTTTAATAATTCAGGTTTAGCCTGAATTTCTCCCTATTTTAAAAGATGTCCTCTTTTTAACTCGATAAATTCGAACATTTTTATTATATAAACGTAAGTTTACACGTCAAAGGTGCAATATAAAGTCTATCGTAATATCTCCAGATAATTGTGAAGATGAAGGAGACTTATTTTTGTAATTGTTACAAGTTATCGACATTTGTTCAGTAACATTATTATATTATTCTAGTGACTAACAAAAGATTTATGATGATCATCAGATGTTTGAACTTCATGATAGTATAGTTGGTCACCTATCTATCATGTAATGATTGTATTTGGATGTGTATGAGGGTGTATATGTGTCTCTAGGTGTGGGGAATATTACCATCTTGGGAAATAGTAATATATATATATATATATATATATATATATATATATATATATATAGTATATATGCATATCATATATAAACACTATATACTTTTTATATATACAAATTATCTATAATATTTATACATTTACAGTATATAAATTATATATATATATATATATATATATATATATATATATGGGGGGTTATTTGTGTGTGTGTATGTGTGCGTGTGCTGGTGCATATGTATGTATGTGTTTTAGCTGTGTATAATAAGGCACAGACACCGAACCGTGAATCAAATTTAGCTTGTATCCACATAGCAGATATCTCTTAGAGTCAATAAACATATATATATATATATATATATATATATATATATATATATATATATATATATATATATTATATATATAGTATATATATGTATATATATAATTAATTTATATATATATATATATATATATATATATATATATATATATATATAGATCAGTGACAGATGACATCTGTCTGAGACAAGCATAGCGTGTGGAATGTGACTTGTGGAGTGTGGAGTATGGAGTACAGAGTGTGGAATATAGAATATGGGGTGGGGAATATGGGGTATGGAATATGGTGTATAAAGTGTAACATGTGGAGTGTATATTGTGGAATAGAGGTCTAGAGTGCGGTGTATGGAGTGTAGAAGATGGAGTATACCATGGAATATAAGCTGTTCTATATTGAATGTTAAATGTGTAACATATAGTTAGTAATATGTCGTGGAATCTGTGCAAAGTGGAGTGTAGAATTACCAGTGAACAATATGAAGTGTTGAGTGTTAGTTATAGAGTGTGAAGTGTGGAGTGTTAAGTGTATAGTATAACATGTGGAGTGTTAAGTGTATAGTATTGTATGTGGAGTGTTAAGTGTATAGTATTGTATGTGGAGTGTCAAGTGCATAGTGTGTAATGTAGAGTGTTACGTATACCATATGGAGTGTGGAGTGTTAAGTGTATAGTATTTTGTGTGGAGCGCTAAGGGTACATCATATCGTGTGAATTGTTAAATCCATAGTATGGAGTGTGAATTGTTAAGTGTATAGTATGGAGTGTTAAGTGTATAGCATGAAGTGTGGCGCGTATAGTATGGAATGTGGACTGTGGAGTGTTAAGTGTATAGTATGGAGTGTTAAGTGTATAGTATGAAGTGTGGAATGTTAAGTGTATAGTGTGGAGTGTTAAGTGTATAGTATGAAGTATGGAGTGTTAAGTGTATAGTGTGGAGTTGATGATTGATGTTTTACGGCCACTTTGTGCACAATGTAGGCTAAATGGGCCGGTATAGTGTGGAATGTTAAGCCTATACTATGGAGTGTTAAGTGTACAATATAGAGTATGGAGTATTAAGTACTTTTATCTCACTCCCATCGTCTGAGCTGTTAAAAACAATAAATAAAAGTAACACGATTTGTGATGGCTCACGTAGGGACAATGGGATGGCTCTAACTGTCTCTTCTTTTATAGACAATCTTTAGGTCTCCATCAAACACCTCTACCCTCATCTCTCCGTCCTCCCCCTGATGAATAGTCTATTAACCTTATTACTGTGTGCCGTCGGCAGGCAACACATTATTTCATTAACTCACCGCCTCCGGGATTAAAATACCACGGATCTTCTTGGATGTGGGAAGTGGGAAAGTGTGTGTATGTGTATGGGGGGGGGAGGGACTCGGTGAGGGGGTGTCAGCCTGGAGAGACAAAGGCTTTCTTTAGGCGCGAGGGACCATGATGCTTGTGTGTGTATGTGTGTGTGTGTGCGCGCGCGTGTGTGTGTGTTTTAAGAGGGTGGGTAAGTTTGTGGCTTAGGGAAGTTCGAATTATAATGTTTATTAGTCAAACGTTACAGCAATGATCAAGACACATCGAGCGGCTATTTTATCTCTGTGACGTCACATTCTGACATTCGACGAAGTGATCGACAATTTATTTCGAATATATTCATAAACGATAAATTGAAACTGCGCCTGCTCCACCATTGTAGACGCGTTATGATGACATTTGCTGGTATTTCTCACGGGAGTTTCCCAAGATCGGCGACCAAGTTGTTATGGCATACTTTATTCATGAATCAGATTAGAGGTGTTCAATCAAGATGACGCTTAATTGTTGTCTAAATTAAGTTTGCATTATATATCAGGTCGACGAGGAACACCAGCCTTCTACAATATTGATAGTTCAAGAGGTACACTGTCATACTTTAAAAAACCCACATCCACGTAAACAAACAAATCTATTGAGTGAGTGGTAGATATAAAATGGGCAAGCACACTAATATTTACAGCAAGAGGCTCAGTTTGGGATTTTCTCGACTCGAACGTTTGACAGTAAAATATTGTCGCAAACGTTAAATAACAGGTCAAAGTTCAACATCAAGTGAAACCGTCTCGATCACTCACTCACTCACACTCGCAGAAACTTACAAATGAAACATACATACAAATATACAACTATATTTACATGCATACATTTTCTCTTTCTCGATCTCTCTCGATCACACAAACACACACACACGTACGTAGATACACACACACACACAGAGAGAGAGACATTTGATTAGTTAACCCTTTCTCTGTGTGTTATTTCTAGTTAACCCTACCACTTTCCATGATTGAGACTAATAACATATTTTGTAATTATTTTGTTTTTATCAACAGGAGATTGTTAATTATAATTGTCGAGCTCTGGTGGCGTCTGTCCCGTTCTTTACACACGCTGATCCCAACTTCGTCTCGGAAGTTGTAACTAAACTCCGATATGAAGTGTTCCAACCCGGTGATTACATCATTAAAGAAGGAACTATCGGGGTTAAGATGTACTTCATCCAGGAGGGAATTGTGGATATTGTGACCAAGAACGGGGAGGTCGCCACCAGTCTATCGGACGGGTCGTACTTCGGAGGTGAGTCCAGGGTTTAGTTTTCCTCGGTCTTTCTAATCCAGTTTCGGTTTCAGTTTCGTTTTTGTTTTAGTTTTGGCTTTCGATGTATATTTGTTTTGATGATTGATAATTGACCATAATGATGATGATGATGATGATGATGCTGATTATGTTGATAATGGTGTTTTAATGATAAAGATCATACAGGTTATGGGTGAAAATAAAGATATATATTTAATATGTGAGGATGGCAATGATAACCACGAAGCTGATAATGATATTAATAATTATGATAATAATAATGATATTATTATCTCAATGCTGATAGTCATGACAGTAAGTTGATTTAAATCTGAAATTGTAAACATATTTTACTGATATAATTTTAATATAATGATATATAATACGAGAATAGATTTACATAATATCTTGCCTTATTGTATAAGTTATATGTTTATTTATATCTTGTTTATTCCATCTTCACTTTAGAATAAGTTTATCAATAATTGATCGTCATAATTATGTATTATAATAATTGATCGTCATAATTAGGTATTATAATAATTGATAATCATAATTTAGGTATAATAATAATTTATGTTTGGATAATAAAGTCTCATTCTGAATCCGAATTTATAGTCAATAATGGGTGATAATTATAATATCATAACGTTCCAAGACAATTACTATCATAATGCATGACGTCTGATTTCAGAGATATGTCTCCTGACGAACGCTAAGAGAGTAGCCAGTGTTAGAGCAGAGACGTATTGTAACCTCTTCTCTCTGACCGTGGAACAGTTTAACGCCGTTCTGGAGCACTATCCGGTGATGAGACGTACCATGGAGAGTGTAGCCGCCGAGAGATTGAACAAGATCGGTAAAAATCCTAGTATCGTCAGTACGAGACCGGACTTCGAGCAGGATATCAACACCTTTAATGAGTTAATCCGTCAGACGACACCTATTGCAACCAGTGACTCGGATGCGGAGTCGGATGACGAAAGCGATCACGGTCCTACCTCGTCCAAGGGTCGTAAAGGTAAGAGGAAAGACCGCTCGTTGAGCACCAGCCCGAGAAAGTCGTTCCTGAAGGACTTACATCCGATGCAGAAACTAGCCCTCACCCTCCGCAAATCGAAGTCGGATGCCATGATGTGTGGTCGTCATAAGACGTCGGATCACTGCAGCTCGACCGGAGAATCTCCTGTCAGTACCGAAAAAGACGAGGGCGAAGTTATGGTATGACGACCCGCTGCCTCGGCTCACAATCTCATGGAGGCGTTTGGCTTGAGAAGTTGATGACGACGGTACCTGGATGGCAGACGATGGGTATAGCGGGGGGTGGTGTTGTGGGGGGTACAGGGGGAGACATGGCGCTGAAAACGAGTCGCACCAATAGATACGCACAAACGTAAACACGGAAGCACATAGAGAGACACCAAGGATGAGCACAGACAACTCGACGAGAGATAGCGGCCCTGAACTGATGAGACGACGGAGTTAGCATCACCTCTTAGATTTCTACCGTCTCTCATCGTACACACACGATCTTCTAAAAGATGATGATATATTGATGTCATTGCTATCTCTTGGTAGTTATCATCTCTAGTAAACACTGGGCTATCTCTGATGATGATGATGATGATGATAATGGTGGTGATGATGATGATGATGATATTATTGGTGATAATGATGATGTGTTCGATGATAATAATGGCGGTGTTCATGATGATGATGATGATGATGATAATAATGATGGTATGCTCGTTGTTTGTCGTACATCAATCAGTCACTGACAGACAGTTCGTTCTTAGAGTCTAAAACTAACATCAAAGTTCATCTGACGACTGGGAGGACTTTGGTTCGGCGTTTGTGATGTTGAGATAAGGACGTGATTGAAGATGACCGCTGATAGATAATGCCAGACGTCAACCTTAGCCACAGATCGTGAACGGTTTATTGTCTTAGAGTAAATCCATTTTTAACATCCGCGCAGATGTTGAAGGATGTGAATCTCTTGATGCCAGGATTTCGATATCATCATCTGGATCTATTTGATGGTCATTACGGAGTTGTCCTGTTATTTTCATCAATTACAGCCGGACATCTGGATTTACATGTGATCCACCGAGTTGAGTACCGGATCGCGTTCTGAAAAGATTTGGCTGTGATGCCAAAGGTAGATCAGATACACATCAAATAACTAACAAACAAGGTGTGTTCTGTTGATTATCGATTATAATTGGCAAAGTCTAATCAGGATCTGTTAGAGGATGTCCAATAATGAGTTGAGAATGAGGAGCGACATTCTACACCAGAAATAGACTGAATATTACATATCGCGTAGTTATTGAGGCGAGATAAACAAATCTAGACTGAGGTATGGAGGTACCGAGGTACTATCACCTGGTCATTCGTTCATATTTAAGCATGTGCCAACGTCGACCGAGGCGACATCTCGCGGCCGTCGCGAACGACGTGTTCAGATCCCGAACGAAGAGACTTCACTTCCGTCAAACTGTGTCCTGTACATACTTCTACACGTGTTTAGACATAGCATCTGGATCACATCTGTGCACATATTTGTCTGGACTAGGTGTGTCCGTATCTAGTTGGCGTACACAAGGATTGTGTTACGTTAACTCGGAATTTCTGACCATTTGATCTCATTTGGTTTTGTAGACTTGGAGACAACAAATAGTTAAGATAATACACAATCAAATAGCAATAATAACAATCGTTAATACGTCTCTTGTCTATTGTGATATAACACATACAGTTATTGTTATAAATCCACGTGGCATTGTTAGTTATTACGTCATCTTGATTGATAGGTTGAGTGACGTGTGATGTATTTAGTGAAACGTGACAGACTCGCGTAAAATATTATATACATGAAATGTAGACAAACAAGCAACTGAACAGTGTAACAAATAAACATCTAAACAGTGTAACAAATAAACATCTAAACAGTGTAACAAATAAACATCTAAACAGTGTAACAAATAAACATCTAAACAGTGTAACAAAGAAGTAACTAAACTATGTAACAAAGAAGTAACTAAACAGTGTAACAAATAAACATCTAAACAGTGTAACAAATAAACATCTAAATAGTGTAACAAATAAACATCTAAACAGTGTAACAAATAAACATCTAAACAGTGTAACAAATAAACATCTAAACAGTGTAACAAATAAACATCTAAACAGTGTAACAAATAAACATCTAAACAGTGTAACAAATAAACATCTAAACAGTGTAACAAATAAACATCTAAACAGTGTAACAAATAAACATCTAAACAGTGTAACAAATAAACATCTAAACAGTGTAACAAATAAATATCTAAACTAGTGTAACAAATAAACATCTAAACAGTGTAACAAATAAACATCTAAACAGTGTAACAAATAAACATCTAAACAGTGTAACAAATAAACATCTAAACAGTGTAACAAATAAACATCTAAACAGTGTAACAAATAAACATCTAAACAGTGTAACAAATAAACATCTAAACAGTGTAACAAATAAACATCTAAACAGTGTAACAAATAAACATCTAAACAGTGTAACAAATAAATATCTAAACAGTGTAACAAAGAAGTAACTAAACTGTGTAACAAATAAACATCTAAACAGTGTAACAAATAAACATCTAAACAGTGTAACAAATAAACATCTAAACAGTGTAACAAATAAACATCTAAACAGTGTAACAAATAAACATCTAAACAGTGTAACAAATAAACATCTAAACAGTGTAACAAAGAAGTAACCAAACACTGTAGCAAAGAAGTAACTAAACAGTGTAACAGAGAAGTAACTTAACAATGTAACAAATAAACATCTAAACAGTGTAACAAATAAACATCTAAACAGTGTAACAAATAAACATCTAAACAGTGTAACAAAGAAGTAACCAAACACTGTAGCAAAGAAGTAACTAAACAGTGTAACAGAGAAGTAACTTAACAATGTAACAAATAAACATCTAAAAAGTGTAACAAATAAACATCTAAACAGTGTAACAAATAAACATCTAAACAGTGTAACAAATAAACATCTAAACAGTGTAACAAATAAACATCTAAACAGTGTAACAAATAAACATCTAAACAGTGTAACAAATAAACATCTAAACAGTGTAACAAATAAACATCTAAACAGTGTAACAAATAAACATCTAAACAGTGTAACAAATAAACATCTAAACAGTATAACAAATAAACATCTAAACAGTGTAACAAATAAACATCTAAACAGTGTAACAAACAAACAACAAAACAGTGTAACAAACAAACAACAAAACAGTGTAACAAACAAACAACAAAACAGTGTAACAAACAAACAACAAAACAGTGTAACAAACAAACAACAAAACAGTGTAACAAATAAACAACAAAACAGTGTAACAAACAAACAACAAAACAGTGTAACAAACAAACAAATATATTATTTCGGTCACTTATCAAATAATTAATGCAGAGAATAAGTAGCCCAAAATCTTATTGTTGACATTCAACAAATACGATAATAATAATATAGACTTACAGTAAATTACATAACACACACACACACACACACACACTCGCGCGCGCGTGACACAACAGTTAACAAATATTAACGTGTAAAAAAAAATAAAAATTTAAAAATGAAATCAAAAGTTAAAAAAAGAAAAATTGACAGGTAATAAACAGTGTAACAAAGAAGTAACTAAACAGTGTAACAAAGAAGTAACTAAACAGTGTAACAAAGAAGTAACTAAACAGTGTAACAAAGAAGTAACTAAACAGTGTAACAAAGAAGTAACTAAACAGTGTAACAAATAAACAACTAAACAGTGTAACAAAGAAGTTTCAGATATCGACTCAATATATTGAATATAAGTATCAAAACCCTCAAATTATCATAAAGCAAATTTTACTAATATGAAGACAGAACAAAATGTAAAATTAATAAAGAAATTTCGCCTAATTCCTTGAAAACGAAATACATCATGGGTCGGCAACATGCGGCTTGGGGGTCATCTCTACCCCTTCGAGTCATTTCATGCTACCCGCGGGATATCCGCATTATTTTACACAATGCGATTATAAAATATGTAAACACATAATAATCAAATACATATATAATTTTTGGATAACCTTATTGTCAATGTTATAACATTATTGTCAATGTTATAACATTATTGTCAATGTTATAACATTATTGTCATTGTTATAACATCATTGTCATTGTTATGACATTCATATCATAATTAATTATCGATCTCGGATATTAAATATATCTGTCTCGTTTCCAAAATAACTACGAACAAAACTTAATTAATTTAATAATTCTGTAGAATGTCAGACAAACACTAAACATCTTAAACATTATGTTTTTACAGAAAATATTAATATATTAAAATTACAACAATATGTTTGGGTTTGTAAACATGGCTGCATTATCATTATGATAGTGACCTGTTTATAATAATGTTTACCTTAACATTAAATGTCTGCTAAATGACGAACTTTAATCATGGAATTAAACCATCAATTGATGAAGAATATTGAAAATACGGTGAATGTTTGTCGTTTAAATATTACATCTTGGAGCATAAGATATAACGTGAACCTGTGTCCGTTAATAAGAAAACGGTGTCAAACACTCTTTACGACCCAATTAATACTCATGATGAGACACTGACATTAAACTGATAACGGAAAGATATAAATGTTCACTGCTCAGAGAATGTACAGTTATTACGTTAATTAATATGATCATATAACTGTTACTTAAGTTACAGGTAAATTATATATTTTATCCTGTGTTTTATTTCCGTTGCTAAATGCCAAAACTGTCATATGCCAAAATAATTAATGTTTTTATTTTCATAAATAAATTTAGATAATTATGTATTTACAACACGAACACATAGAAACATCACGATATATTTTTCTTCAATTATGTTGATGAAGCTGCAGCTTGTTTTAACAACACAAAAAAACAGACAAAAGGATAGAGAAGAATGGCTACATCACACCTCAAAACATTCACAGATGATAAAGAATGTCACATAACGTATTAAGGATGTCACTGTTGATGTGACAGTAACAGAGATCGTGTACTGGAATTTGAAGTGCTACTCATTAGAACTCGATCAAAGTATTGTTAGTAGGTGGGACATAGTACAACTATTAGTATTGATGAGGAGAGTTGATGAGAAGTTTCTCATAACAGAAGAGTTCATGCGTCTCGTACCATTGAAGAACAAAACAACTGGTACAGCTGCGTTAGAGTACAAATTACCATGAAAGACATAAGACTGAATCCAGAACGACTGTTTGGGACAACAACAGACGGGGAACCATCGATCTTTGGAAGAAATAATCGATTTTTTTAATTTATGGAACGTCTTCGACAGGATCGAGATTTCCAATGAAAACCATTCTGGATCCATGGCCTCATTCACCAGAAAACTCCATAAAACAAATCCATTAGACTGTAAAAAGTCCTGGATATTGTTGTTAAGACTGGGAACTTTATTGAAAAATATAATCTGAACTATGGAAAATACCGGAACTTACTGGAAAAAACCAACGTACAATAATAAGCTTATTGTATCATTTCCTAAATTTACCTAATCCAACATTGATATGTGACGTCATCTTTTTTGTTGACATTACAGCAGATCTTAACCAATTAAATATCTAAGTACAAGGATAGGAATATCTCATCAGTGACGTCTTCCAGCTCATCTCTGTCTTCAAAATATGAAGTTTCGACTGTGAGAAACACAACTGGGAAAGCTCAACTACGGACATTTCCCAACAATGGTGGAAAACAAGACAGCAACTCTAGATACGCGTACTGATGTAAAATTGATGGAATCAATGAGATATAACAAGTTGTTTCAGAATCAGGTTACTAATTTCAATATTCTTAGTGGAGAGTTGTTCTCTAATTAATGCGAAGTGGATCTTATATTGTGATCCAGAAACAGCTCAAATGAAATTAACCGAACTAGATTCAGTGTTCATCAGTTCTGACAACAATCTTCAAGGATGAGCCACTGATTATTATCTATGTACGTTGTCAATAGTTTCCTCTACTGAGTAGACATGACAAGATGATGACCAGTTTGTTTATTTATGCTTTACCTCATGGATCTTATTGACTGATGAGTACATGAAATAGAGTTTATTCGGATGATACTTTGAGATGATGATGATGATGATGATTGATGTTTTACGGCCACTTTTGTGCACAAGGTAGGCTAAATGGGCCGAGCGACCTTCAAAGGTAATGAAGCGAAGTCAAAGATGAAACAGCCTTCAGATATGCCCACGCCGAGATTCGAACACGGTGATAGTGATCTGATGTCCAACACGCTACCGCTAGACCACGGAGGCGCCCGATGGTGATACTTTGAGAGTTGTTACTATAAGTCTGTCGCTAGATGTCGTACAGTTGAGGTCTGTCGGCAGATGTCGTACAGCTAAGGTCAGAGAGTACAAACACTAAATACCACACTTAGTATCAGTTTATTCATATCGGTATTCATGTAGTTTTTTGTATGTATATTAATGTGCTATAATTAAAAAGCTGCTGAAATATTGCATAGAAAATCAGAAGATAATAATTTACCATTTTCTTGTTTTATATAATTAATATTTAAAATATTTCTTACGATAAACGTTCAGAAACCCCCCCAAAAAAACATTCAAGTAGACACCAGTTAGCTCATTTAAATGTAATATCAATAGCCAATTTCCGCGACGCATGCGCAATCCACATCTACCGTAGTTTACGGGTGATTGGAGGCGAGTACATAGTGAAGTAGAATGGAACAAGAAGTTTAATAATTTGTAAATTTATCTTTTGGGGGATTCAAAGAACTAAATCGATCTACAAGTTTATTTTTGCCCGTAAAATTACATGTTTGTGAAAATAAATCGTCAAGTTGGGAACTGTGTAACAGATATGTTATTAATATAGGAAACATATTATGAACTCTGTGATCTCGCCATTAGTAAATTAATGGTTTTATCACATAGTTCAGCGAGCACGGTGGAAGACGACACCCAAATGGACAGTCGTCGTGGAAATAGTCAAAAATGATAAAAATTATAAATGCATTTAATTCCAATTTACATCTATATACATATATAACATTAAATAATAATAAAATGCGGAGATAATATAAATTGGGGGGGGGGGATATGTAACGTAATGCCGTCTTCCCACTGGCCCCGGATGATGATAGACAGCTCTGCGTGTGTGAGTGACAGTCGGAAATCAACATAATAATGAGAAAGAGGCTCGTCTGAGGAATTGATAGTAATGAAAAATAAAACACAATCATAATAAGGTTAGAGTTCACAAAAACTAAACCAGGACATGATACGCCATGTTGATATAATAGAAATATAAGAGTTATTATTAATATCAGCCATTTATCTTATAACACATTTATATTATTAGAAACCAAATGAATATCACAATATACGGTAACAATATAAACATCTCACCGTCGTACATCTGACGTCACTTTGGTAGTTAGTTAATTATTTGGCTTTAATTTGGTATTTAAATTTAAAACGAAATAAATTGTCAACATTCATTTCGGATCTTCACTGTTTATTCCCCATTTCTGTAAATGCATATATAGGTAGCCTTCTTGAGGATCGCAATGGACATCTAGCAATGTGTATGACATCCGGTTGTCTTGTAAATCAAGATGATCTCGATTGAATTGGAAAGTATTTACAAACGATAGGGGAAGTTTATTAGTTATGTAATCGAATATAAACAACAAGGCTTGATGTTCGTATAGGGCATTCAAATTAAAAATTCGAGAGGCTTTAAAGAGAGGATCTGTGTGTCCATTATAATTAGCGTTATTAATGATACGCAATGCACGTTTTTGAAGGACGAAGCTGTTTTACTAGCATTTCCCCACCCAAATAAGCCATAGTTATAATGGGGAGTGTCCTAATGCAAAATACAACGTTCGCCTGCTATCTCGAGGTAAAAGGTTCTTCACTTGTTTATAACAATATATTTCTACTTCGCAAAAGAATTTAAATTTTCCAGTTTCGATTTTTGTCCGAAAAAGAGTTTTGTCTTCTGTTGTACAAAGTTGTATCCAAATCTCGAGTGATTCCCGTTATTTGTACGAGCTCGGGGCCAAACTAACGATTTGTTACAATAAAAATACACTCATTCCTCATTCTTTAAATGTCATGTTTATAAATATTATCGTTGAAATGTGTAATTAGTTTTAATTCGGAGTTTGCAACTGGATTGAGAACCGGGAATCTGTAGTTTTCTGTACGTTAATCCACAGATTACAGACACCTTTAGTTCTGGATAATGAAGATGACCCCATAACGGAGTGTCTAATACACAGACTGAGTCTTGGCTAAGAAACAATTCCGGATAGTTAGATTAATTAGAACAACAGAAAGATATATGAGGAATCTGGATTAAAGTGGTTCGCTAGTGAATAGTGAATATTTTTCTATTGTAGAAAGAAATGGCATTATTTAAAATTGTGATAATTAAAGTTTTTAATTTCTTTCAAGTAAGTCGCGCAATCTATACGAATATATAAGATTTTATAATAAATATATTATTTTCTGCCAGATACCTTGGCATCGAATATATCATCAATTGATCAACGAGCTAAATCTTAGGATAAAATAATAATAATAACAATAATAATAACAATAATAATAAAATTCAATAAATAATTTACAGTATCTCTCTCTCTCTCTCTCTCTCTCTCTTTTTCGCTCTATCTATCTATCTATCTATCTATCTATATATCTATCTATCTATCTATCTATCTATCTATCTATCTATCTATCTATCTATCTATCTATCTATCTATCTATATATATATATATATATATATATATATATATATATATATATAGTGTGTGTGTGTGTGTGTGTGTGTGTGTGTGTGTGTGTGTGTGTGTGTGTGTGTGTGTGTGTGTGTGTGTGTGTGTGTGTGTGTGTGTGTGTGTGTGTGTTCAACACAAACACACACAACACACACACGTAACAACAATAAATATATTATACCATGAAGAGAAATGTTTTTTTCAACAGTCGGCCATGTTGTATTTATGTCACTTTTCGACGAATCAATCAAATAAATACCTAAATTACTTTTTAAATGTCTGACACAAACAAACGCGAGAGAATATCTCAATTTGTTTATTTAATCAAAACGACTAAATATTGTAATAAAGAGATGAATTATTATCAGTCTGTCTTTGTGTTCATAATATTTCAACAATAAGCTAAATGTTATCATCGAGTTTATTCATCATAATTTATTCAAATATTTTATGATTTACTTTAAAAGTATTATCAATTATAATTATTGATGTTTTATTATTGACATATGTCAGTGACAGTTTATTTACGGACTAAATCATCTGACGTAAACATCGTCACACTAAATAAATATATTATAAAGATTAGTAAAAATGGTTAACAACAACAACAACAACAACAACAACGACAGTAAAACAACAACATAACAACTTTCTTCAAACTACTCTTAGTCTACAAACTCCCGACTAGTGCCATTTATTTATTTACCTATCTCTATTGTCTCTTCTCTCAGAACAATCTCTCATTTATTACGACAAAGTATGTTTGTTTCTGACAACTCAAACAATTATTTTCTTGGCATTTATAACTCTATATTACTTACCTTTGTTTACACAAAACATTAATTGTGTTCCGACAAACGGTAGACGATCAACCATAACACAGGTTGATCGGTTGATAAACGTCAGATTGTTTGTGTCGATAACATCTAGTCGGTATACTGGGCTATGATAAGTGCTTCACTCGGGGAGGGGGGGGGGTCCGATCGTGAGTGGGGGAGGCGGAGGGGGGGGGAACCAGGCAGGTACGATCCGTAAACAAATAAAAAGTAACCGGTTCTGGTTTTTTTCTCGTATTATTGTTAATCCAGATAATCCATACTTTCTCATCTACAGATGTTATGATAATGTCCATTATTCTGACCGACTTTTGTCAATATCATCAAACTGTTGTAAGTTACTAGAGTCTATTGTCTAACAACCTTCCCCCTCCAGGACCAGTGCCGAAACAATCTCTTAATGACGGCCAAATCCCATTAGAAAGAGCCGTCGCGCTTCTCGCCGCCATAATGGGATTAAATTATTAACCAATTATTTGTTTGTATTGTGTATTAATTGTGCTGATTGTTGTACACACTCTTAACTTCTTGTTTTCTCCGTCGATCGTCAAAGCTGTCCAAGTTCCAACCCCCCCTCACTACCACTCACACCCCGCCAGCTTTACGTCACAACAACTCTCAACCAATCAGCGTCGAGCATGTGACCGGCTAGAAGGCCTCCGATTGGCTAATCGAGCGGCAGCCATATTGATGATCATGTCAGCGTGACATTGTTTGCGAAAATTGTCAGCTTGTTGTTGATGACGATTTTTAACTAATGATGTGGTTTACACAACAAAATGATATTGACACCTCGAAAGACGCAGACGATAATTGATAATTGTGTCGATTTGTTGACTAAATACCTTATATTAATCAAATCTTTGATGGGGAAAATAAACGAGGAATTGTTATAAAACTCGGATATTACGACCAACACAGGACCAAAACAAGACCACCACAGGACCAACACAACACCAGTCGTCGCCGAGATCAATCTATCGGTGAATAAAACATATCGGAAAAGACTTCAGTTAAGACCTTTAAACTGCGAAAGAAAGATGTCAAATTTAACTAATATGATAGATATATATATAAAGAGAGACTTTAATTCGGACCATCGCGGAGCCAAGTAATATTGTCAATTAGATAAATACGGATACATTATACGAGGAGACTTTAACTACCAAAGCGATCAAAGAAAGGAACAAGCTCAAATTGACCAATAAGGAGGTGAGACCTCGTTATCGAGTAATGACTGAAGGAGTTCGAAGTGGATTATTGTTGACAATAATTATTGTTCAATCGTAAATAATATTACCTTATCCCAGAAAGAGGTTCCTAATCGTGGATATAAACATGGAGCGAGCTGAAACGGCAGACAAAGATAGAGTTACTAGACCTCTAGCGGCTACTCATCCGTTGAGCATCGCTAATCTGACGTCATCGTACAAACCCAGTGGGACGTCATATAAGTCGGAACGAATCGCGTATGAGGCTGCAGTTAACGGTATGACCCTTCAGTATCCGGTATTTACGAGTGACGACATGAACCACGTGATTCCCTTTCTGCCCAGATATTGCAATGCAGATCTTCAACAGCACGTTCGCCAGGTGGCGCTAAACGTTGATGAACCGGTTAAAGAGCCAACACCAACGACGTCACGTGACCAGGACGACGACCTACCCATGACTCAGCACTACGAAACGATCAGCGCGCCCTCTACACCTGGCAGTCCGGATAGCGGATTATCATCGTCTGAATCCAATCCCGATGACGCGGAAACATGTGCCGATGATCGGGAAAAGTGTCTCGAATATCCAGGTGCGTGTCCAGATGATCCCGATGAGCCGCAATTTGATAAGACGACTACTAGTGACCTTGGCAGTAGCATGGATCTGACCAGTGGCGAATCACCGGAACGAAACTCCAGTGAACGAAGCAGCGGTTCGAATCCGCCGGCGCAGGGAGAACCGGAAGGGGATCGCGGCCCGGACACGCCAACCGGAAGCAGCGTCCACCCGGACAAACCTCCACACTCGTATATCGCGCTCATATCGATGGGAATCCTGGAGAGTGCCGAAAAAAAATTGGTACTGAGCGACATCTATCAGTACATCATGGATCACTTCCGGTATTACCGAAACCAGGAACGAGCGTGGCGTAACAGCATACGCCATAACCTAAGTCTTAATGAGTGTTTTATTAAAGCTGGTAGAGCTGAGAATGGTAAAGGTAATTATTGGTCTATACATCCTGCTTGTCTTGAGGACTTCACTAGAGGAGATTATAGGAGACGTCACGCTAGACGTAGGTCACGTGGTGTGGCCTTTACCGACCTACAAGTGCCGCCGGCGCCCTTCCCGTATTATCGCTACCGCTATCCAGGTATGACGCCGTCGCCGCTGGGTGGAGCGCAGGCGCATCACCTGACCGGTCAGAGTGGACTTCCGCCCTTCATGGCGGGCATGTCCCCCGTACAACCACATCCTCATCACTACCTATCGCCCACAGCCGCCATGACAGCCGGTTTGGCCGGATCACCGCCAGATGTCGCATTGAAGCTGACAGCTATTCCGGCTGACGGACGAATGGCGGTGCCGCTGTCTCCGGAAGTGGCCAATCAGCGACAGATTCTGCAAATGGTGTCATCACGTGACTACCGAGGCCTTCCATTATCGGCGCCACCTGGTGGCATTCTGAGGAATGTTTGTTTGTCCGGCGGTCGAATGCGCTACGCACCCTATGGGTTTCCGGAAACGTGGCGCTTGTAAGCTTCCAATTTACGCGATGAACAATTTTTACGTCATCCGTGCAAATCTGACGTTATCGTGAAGCGCGTGTTGTTTTCTCCAGAAGACGCCAAACATTATCATACGCCCTCTGGTGTCGTCTATTCTTGTGATATGAAGCACGTGATATCAATCGGTCTGTTATTACTATTATTATTATTATTATTATTATTGTGTTATATAAATACATTTATCATAATTTTAGTTTTAATGATATGACGAGTGACACAGAGACAGACAGACAGACAGACAGACAGACAGAGAGAGAAAGTGAGAGACAGACAGACAGGCAGACCGTTATAACTCAAAAGACGCGGAACCAACCCTTTATTAAAATATTATATTTAAAGTCGACAAATCTTCTAATATTAATATCACAGACATATATTTGATGTCATTTACTTTCTGTAGATAAGTAATTACAATGATTACTTAATTAATTGTTCCACCAATTAACTGATAATTATTTGATAATTACTAAACCAAATATCTTCATGTATTCTTCCAACAGACTTAGAATAATTGTTGTCTTTTTTATCTACAAAATTTGTATAATTATTTCTTGTTGCATTCATTAATTAGCCAAATTATTGGACCCCATAAATAAAGTTTATTGTCATCAGTGACAGCATCAAAGACGCTTTTAAGAGCATCTTCTGTAAAAAACAACAACAATAATAATAACAACAATAACAACAATATCAAGGACAACAACCGGAAAAGCAACAACACAAAAACAAGATGCCACAACAACAATTCGCAACACCAAACAATTATAAAAACAACACAAAACAACAACAACAACAACACCAGTCACAGTAACAACACAACAACATACACAAACAACAATTCACAACAATAAACAGTAATGATACTATACAACAACAATAATAATTATAGCAACAACACAACAACAACATACAAAATCAACAACAATAAACCACAACAACAAATAATAATAATAACACGAAACAACAACAACAACAACAACGAAAATAACTTGAAAACAACAACAGTATTGACAATAAAATGGAGAAATAACAATAAAAAATATGATCAAATTATTAATATCGATCGAAATATAATTATCTACAAAATAACTAAAAATTAGTTATTGTTTATAGGATAAAAATTACTTCTCAAATATTGAAAAAAATATGAAATATGTCAAAATAATTATCACCTCTTTAGGGTCTCATCATTAAGATATCCAATCATTTACAAACAAGTTTGAATTAATAATAAATTAATACAGATATCGGGAAGTCTTAAATAACATGATTATTTTAATCCAGGTGAAGTTCGTGGACACTAAATTAATTAAATAAATTTAAGACATTAAATTGGAGCTCATTCACTAATCAATTACAATCTTTATACGATTAATAATAACTTTGGTTTTGGTTGAATCATAACACAAGAAATTATTTGAATGTGTCTTTAAATTAATTAATCAATCAGAAAACATTTGGGGGAATTGAAACAATACCTCTCTAGTCACGTGTCTCTTCAATAATTCTACTATCTTATTATTGTCTAGTTATAAACAACAACAACAACAAATTAAAGGCGATGTTCAGTGAAATTATAAATATAATGTAAAGTATTTATATATTTAGACATGTATATAAATTATAAATAAAAATGACAAAACATTATATCAATAGAATTTTCCATCAAATTTACCATCTAAATTAACAGAAAATCGACAGTTAATATACAATACATCAAACTTGTATATATTATAATACAATAATATAACAGAAAACATTATACACATTTATATTTAAATATTTTAATGATATTATATAAGTAATCTATAAATATCAGACAATTATCACCAAAATATATATGGAAAATAAGATAACTTTAAATGAGCATCGTTTCCAAAAAGAGATTAATTTTCAACAATTTGAATCGATCAAGTTTTTCAATTCGTTTATTGATTGAATGAATTTTAATAACAGTCTCTAGTAAAATGGGATAATTTCTCATTTATTCTTCTCGATTGATGTCATGATTAAATACTATACAATACTATACAGTATTGGTAACTGATATATAATTAGTTTGCCATTATCATCTTCATTTAAACATTTAATTGTTAATCGATTATTTTTGTTAATTGTCTAATTATTATTATTATTATTGGTGTCTTGCGTTAAATGTTTTATTATTATTTTATTGATATATTACTCAATGCTAATATGTTTAGAGGGATTCAATTGATATTGATTATATATATATATATATATATATATATATATATATATATATATATATATATATATATGTATATATATATATATATATATTATATTATATATATATATATATATATATATATATATATATATATATATATATATATATATATATATATATATATATATTATGATTTATATATATATATATATTATATATTATATATATATATATATATATATATATATATATATATATATATATATATATATATATATATATATACGTATGTATTTCTCTCTCTCTCTCTCTTTATTATATATATATATATATATATATATATATATATATATATATATATATTGTGTGTGTGTGTGTGTGTGTGTGTGTGGTGCGTGTGTGCATGCGTGCGTGCATGCGTATTTATATGTGTATATCACAATTATTAAATTATTATTTATCTGAAAGGAGTTTATATTATTATATTAATAATGGGACTTTGGCTTCTGTGACGTAATAACTTTTTCTGTGACGTAATAACTTTGGTGATGTCGTAACACGTGATATTCTGTTATAAAGTCATTATTAACGCATGATCTATTTAACGTTAAAATGAATTAATTCTTTCTTCGTCTTCTTTTCGTTCGTTTATTACTAGTTATTAATACATCATATTATTATGGTTTATTAGAGTATGTCATGTAGCCCAATATCTCTCACTCTAGTCTAGTCTAACCGTTGACCAGACCATCTTTATTTGGCTAAGTTCCCTATCACAAAACAACACATACTAAAGACTAAAAGGTACACGAAACTAGGTCGTGAAACATATTCCACAAACGATGAACGAAAGAAGACAATACACACTGGACGAATTTAAAATTAGAAAAAGATCGATCTGAGATCAATACCAAAATGATCAACAACAAATTATATAGAAAGACAACATTTCAAGATATGCAACTAACAACTAATGAAAACACAGAAGCTAACAACCTGATTGGAGACTCCGGAAATTATTTCCGGGATTTTGTTACCATGGTTACCACACTTGAAGATGTAAAGGCAGCAAGGGACCAGATACGGGAAATCCCAGAGGTTACTATGGCTACACATGGTATATATACATATATAGACTAACATATGGATCAAATATAATAGAACACTTTGATCCCGATGATGATTACGGCATGGGCCTGGCTTTACTAAAAACCCTTAGATCAGCTGATTGTACTGATGCGCTTTGTGTCGTTAACGGAATATGACCACGTGACCACGAACAGCTGGGAAAGACGAGATTTGACATTGTAGCTAAAGTATGTGTACAAACATTGGGAGCTAAAGTGTAGATAGTTATTTCTAATGAATATATTAGTTATGTTTATGTACCTTGGCATTATCATGGTGTACATAGCGGTCACATATTAACCCCTGAAGAAATGATTTATGTTTAATCTTTATGTTGACAGATTATGGTAATTCATCTGAGACTGAGTAAAAATCATATAATACACAATTGCTATGATGTCTATTGTACAAATATTATGATGCGGTAGAATTATTTATATTGTACATGTATGTGTATGTCTATATTTGGATATATGTATATATGTATGTGCATGTATATGTATATGTGTTTGTATGTATGTATGCATGTATATTATCTATATGTTTGAGTATATGTATATGTGCGTATGTATACGTATACATGTTATATGTGTATATGCGTATATCTGTGTATGTGTGTGTATGCATATATTTTGGTAGCGCTTGGAAATATTATAACTTTTATAGTATTGCATTGCAACGATATGGTAATTCTCTTTTAGTTTCCTGGTGGAAATGATCCTGTGATATTTATAATTATTCTGTATTACATATGTACATTATACTTATCACATAGGTCAGCATAAAAATGATTGCATTTCATTTTACTAAACTAATTATATGACTGTATTGTCCAAATACTGCTTTGTCCTCATAAATTCTGTAAAATGTTTCCTATTTCTCGGTGGTATTATAACTCTGTCAATTCTGATATTCCAGGTGTAATATTTCTGATATTCCAGGTATAATATTTCTGATATTCCAGGTATAATATTTCTGATATTCCAGGTGTAATGTTTCTGATATTCCAGGTATAATATTTCTGATATTCCAGGTATAATATTTCTGATATTCCAGGTGTAATGTTTCTGATATTCCAGGTATAATATTTCTGATATTCCAGGTATAATATTTCTGATATTCCAGGTGTGATATTTCTGATATTCCTGATAAGTAAAAGGTAAAATGTAATTAATTTTTCTGTCCGCACTTAACGAATATTGTATTATAATCTTAGCACTTGCACATTAACTAGTCTTCATTCTGTGCGCATGTTGTATGGTAAATGTGATATCTATCATCTGATAAACGTTCTAACATCCACCACCTATCAATCACTTTCTCAACCTTATCGATTTTCTAATGATGCATACCGCACCATTGCTGCCCTACATACATCGTGTTTATTGGATCCTGTGCTGCCCAGCGCCATGTCACACATGTCAAATAATAGGGTTTTTGACTTACATATGTAATAATGGCCTGATAAATCTCCGACAACGTAAATGATACTTGTGGTTAAAGCATTTTCTCCCAATATTTAAATATTTGCATACTTGATACTCGGTTTTCGGGTGATAATTAGCTTAATACAAACTGGAAATCTTATGAGATTGATGAACTGGATATCCTGTTTGTCTATCAAGCGACTATGATTATTCCATCATGTATTTGAATATCGATAGCCTACCCGGAAAACATCAACAACTTCAGATGTTATTGACTCATATTGAACAAAATAATATTAACCTAAATCTTATTTTGTTATGTGAAAATTTCTAAGATGACCAAAATCAGCATATGCATAGCATACCTTGATATCGGTTAATTACCAGCAATTGGAAAGCCAATAGTCGGGGAGGAGAATAGCTAGAGGAGTAGGCAAGATTTGGTAAATATTTATAATAGTGAATTTGAAACAATATCTATTGAGGCGTAAGTAAATAATACAAACGTGATTGTTGGAGAACTATATCGCATACCAAATAATAGAGAACACGAATCTTTGGCCAGGTATGAAACTATATCGAATAAGCCAAATAACACTAAACGCGATGTAATAATTGGAACCGATGACAACATCAACTACTTTAAAATTGAATAACACAAATAAACAAGTAATCTACTTGTTAATGTTTAGGCATCTGGTCTACTTACCACCATTACTCAACCCATAAGAGTCACACGAACTTCATCACCATTGATTGAATATATATATATATATATATATATATATATATATATATATATATATATATATATATATATATATATATATATATATATAAACTCAAAATGCTTTCACAAAGGTATTAACTCTGCTATCCTCATTAATGATATATCTGATCATTACCAATTTATCTATTTTATGGAAAGAAGCAAAAACCTAATTATGAACCATTAACTTCTGTCAGTCGTCGTCTTGATGAGAATAAGATAACAAGGATTGTAAACACTCTCTCGAGCATCAATTGGAACTATTTAAACGATAGGGGGGCATAGATAAGGCTTTTAAGGAATTCGCACAAACAATTAAAACATGCATGAATTGCCATGATCCAGAACAACTTGTCACAAATCATTACAATAACATAATTAGAAAACCGTGGATAACCAAAGGGATTCTGAAATCCTCTAAAACTCTTAGAAAACTTTACAAGCCGCAACTTGACAAACTCAATAATGACAAAATACTCAAAATATATCTTGAATATAAAAAAAAAACTTTAAAGTAAATTAAAGCGGAAAAGTAAAACTGAATACTCCAGAGAAATATTATATCAATATAAAATGATGTACATGGAACATGGGAAACACCAAATTTACTTATTGGGTGTAATATTATAAAGAGAAACCTTCACGGATAATGGGATAACAACAAAAGATCCAAGAACGATAGGTGGAGGTTTTATTTGTAAATACTTCAGTCAAGTTGGAAAACTATTTGCAGCAGAAATTCGCCCCGCTGAAAAGTAATATCCCGATTATCTAGAATCAACAAAATCAGCAAATAACTAATTTTTTCTAAGCCCAACTGATCCGGAAGAAATGAGCACAATGGTTCATTCCTTTAAATCTAGGAACAGTTGTGGTCACGACAATATTAGTACGGCATTCATTAAAAGAGCTTTTATTGCACTCGAGGTCCCACTGAGCATTTTAATAAACAAATGTCTTAGCAATGGGTATGTAACAGATGTCCTCAAAATTGCAATAAAATTGCGACGATAAAGGCAATAACGGAAGTCATATCACTGAGTCAATAGATTTAAAAAAATCATACTATAGGTGTATTTCTGGACCTCTCCAAGGCTTTTGACACAATTAATCATACTATTTTATTTTAAATCTTCACTAGTGGGATAGCCTTGGATTGGTTCAGAAGTTACTTATCAAATAGGAAGGAGTTCGTAAAGTATAAGAATGTTTCATCCTACATGACCAAGGTCACACGTGGAGTGGCTCACGGTTCTGTTTTAGGACCTCTGCTCTTTATAATATATACAAATGACCTTCCCCAGACCTTGCTGCACTCCAGATGCGTTTTGTTTGCTGATGACACGACAGTGTTCTACTCGTCAAAAAAAAAATATTCAAACTGCTCTCAGCAAAATATCCGAAGATTTGAAACGTGTAACAGACTGGTTTAAGGGAAATAAATTATCTTTAAATATTAACAAGACAAATTATATGATCTTTACGAACACACGGAATGCAATACAACAACATACTCTAAGGATTGGAAATAAAATACTTAATTCTGCTGCACACACTAAATTCCTTGGCACTATAATAGATAACACACTTAACTGGCATACACACATATATTACTGTAAGAAGAAAATGTCTGCTGGATTATATGCAATAAATGCATCAAAACGACTGTTACCACAGAAACATCTAAACACCATATATCATTCATCGATTCACCCATACATCAACACTATTATGGGGCTCTGCCAGCAAAGTATCCATTTATAGAATCCAAATGATGCGAAATAAGACAGTAAGGTCAATTACCATGTCAAAATATGACAAACCCACATTGTTTCTGTATCATCAATCATTACGTATTCGTCCAATAAATAAGCTGTTTGACCTACAGGTGGGTTACTTTATGTTTAAACATAAATCAAATTAATTACCAAAACAACTTACAGATTTATTTATACCAAATAGCAACATTCACGGTCACAATAAAAAAAACCCATAGATATGATCCCCACATAAGATAACGAAATACTGATAAATCATCGCGATACTTCATACATAAGGCTCCTCATATCTGATATAATCTCCCTGAAGAAATGAAACAACTAAAAACTATTATAATGCTTTCACTAATAATTTGAAAAATTACATGATGCGATTAACAGATTAACTTGATATATTAACAGGTTTATATTTGTGTGTGTATATATATATATATATATATATATATATATATATATATATATATATATATATATATGTATATATATAGTGTGTTATATTTTGTGTGTGTGTGTGTGTGTGTGTGCGTGTGTGTGTGTGCGTGTGTGTGTATGTGTGTGTTTATATATGTATGTATAATAAATAAATAATTATACCAATTTATATAGGCTGCACTGCTCATACTGAACGAATAATATTGATGCACACTTGTTATAAATACAAATAGAATGAGAGAATAGACAAGTCGTCTCTTGTGTTAGTCTGAACTACAAGTGAATCACATAGATTGTCATATATTTTGTTTTACATTATTGTACTGAATTCATATTTATTTGGAGTTCAAATAAATTACATTACATTACATCTTGGGTATCCCTAACATAAGTCAAAGCACCTACTCGGGCGTCTCTCTGGTCACTGAGAGATAAAACCTCCCTCACCACATTGAGGAATAAACTATGAAGTGGAAAATTAAACGGACACGCAATCTAGGTAAGTCATCTTTAAAATAGTTCGCAGCAATAGACCTTTACTGAAGACATTATGTGTCACCATGATTTGATGTTTCTTGATCTGAAGACATTATGTGTCACCATGATTTGATGTTTCTTGATCTGAAGACATTATGTGTCACCATGATTTGATGTTTCTTGATCTGAAGACATTATGTGTCACCATGATTTGACTTTTCTTGATCTGAAGACATTATGTGTCACCATGATTTGATGTTTCTTGATCTGAAGACATTATGTGTCACCATGATTTGACTTTTCTTGATCTGAAGACATTATGTGTCACCATGATTTGATGTTTCTTGATCTGAAGACATTATGTGTCACCATGATTTGACTTTTCTTGATCTGAAGACATTATGTGTCACCATGATTTGACGTTTCTTGATCTGAAGACATCATGTGTCACCATGATTTGACGTTTCTTGTTCTGAAGACATAATGTGTCACCATGATTTGACGTTTCTTGATCTTTAACAATAAATATTGTGAAATAATTTTTTTTAAACATTTTTCTTTCTTAAACATATGCTATATTTAATCATAACGTTCTAAGTTATCTATTGAGGAGTATCTGTGATAAACTGAGCTCGCTATTTTTCACGGAAATTATAAAAACGCCAAATAAATATAAATTTCCACAAGATGTAATTATCATAGTAATGTTCCAAAGTTCAGCCAAATTTTTTCTTCATAATTTAATAAATTAAAATACATATTACTGAAGCCCAATATTGTGTTGTCTACGAGTGTTCGCTAACTGTCGTCAATACAAAACATTAGTTAGGTTAACTGCTAACAGATTGTCAAGATAATATATTTTAAAATTAATGTTTTATAGAATAATCTTGATAATATAAATAATAATAATAATATATATATATATATATATATATATATATATATATATATATATATATATATATATATAATATAATTAACGTTATGATTGGAAATAGAAATTAAAAAATAGAATAGATATTAAACACTTTACAGATTGTAAAATTGTAAAATTTGTAAAACATATTTGCAAGACACCTGATAATGACTTTTTGAAATTTCAGTAGGCAGGCATTTTTGTTGTTATTGTTGTTGTTGTTGTTGTTGTCTAATACAATTTAATATAACATCTTATACACCTTTCTGATCAAACACTCTCTTATCTGACAAATATCTTCAATGTTTAAAATCCCCTTAGTGTCGTTTGTAGATGATGATTGGTGTTTTACGGCCATTTTTGTGCACACGGTAGGCTAAATGGGCCGAGCGACCTCCAAAGGTAATGAAGCGAAGTCAAAGATGAAGCATGCTTCAGATATGCCCACGCCGAGATTCGAACTCAGTCGGTAGTAACCTGTGATCCAACGCGCTACCAGTTGGACTAAGGATCATTTTTTTGTTCATGTCTTAGATAACTCAGAAAGATTTGATTCCCGAATATTTGAATAAAATATAAAATTGAATATTGGCGTAAATTATAAAGAGTAACACTAATTACTCAAATTCATTACAACTCCTATCCAGATTCTAAAAGTCTCGATATATCAGTATTATTCTCTCTCAGTCTGTTTTTTTTATTATCACACCTGACTTACCCACTTACCCACTCACTCAATATGCTAAATAGGTCAAGCAACATTCACAGGTAACGCTCACCCAATTGTCACCCGCACTCAGATCGCCCTATCCCAATACACAATTTTTCCTAATCCCGACACATAATCAAGATGTTTGTTTCCGATCAAGACGACCATTAGACTCCATACATATACCAATAACCCCCCCCCCTCTAAGCCGCCCTTAATAAGTGTATTATTCTATTATCGATCAGTAAGCTTGTTAGTCTATCTTGTCACCTGTCTCTCCACATTATGAGGACTGCAATTATCACCGTAGACTCCATATTGATATATTCCTACCCCAGACCTAGTTTATGTGTATAATATCAGTCAGGACACAGCCATAGAGACACCAAGTTAGGGTGACTGGTATAAACACATCACAGCGCACTCTCACTCTCTACATGTGGCGCCATCTAGTGGAAGAAATGCCGTTTAAATTTTATTTAGCTTTATATTTGAGTTTATTTGATCTTGTACTTGGGCTGTAGTAGGTGTTATATTTGTCAGTGGAGTGGTTCCTAACACCTGACATGGCGTACTTTCGACGTACTTCATGTTGTTTATTTTGGCTAACTGTCGTTTTATCAGTCATCAGCGAGGTAAACAGTCTATCTACTAGCGCCGAACCTGAAGTAGAACCAGAGAATGGAACTAGTGCACCTGAAGTGGAGGCAGAGAGTGGAACTAGTGAACCTGAAGTGGAACCAGAGAGTGGAACCAGTGAACCTGAAGTGGAACCAGAGAGTGGAACTAGTGCACCTGAAGTGGAAGCAGAGAGTGGAACTAGTGCACCTGAAGTAGAACCAGAGAGTGGAACTAGTGCACCTGAAGTGGAAGCAGAGAGTGGAACTAGTGAACCTGAAGTGGAACCAGAGAGTGGAACTAGTGCACCTGAAGTGGAAGCAGAGAGTGGAACTAGTGAACCTGAAGTGGAACCAGAGAGTGGAACTAGTGCACCTGAAGTGGAGGCAGAGAGTGGAACTAGTGAACCTGAAGTGGAACCAGAGAGTGGAACTAGTCAACCTGAAGTAGAACCAGAGAGTGGAACTAGTGAACCTGAAGTAGAACCAGAGAGTGGAACTAGTGAACCTGAAGTGGAACCAGAGAGTGGAACTAGTGAACCTGAAGTGGAAGCAGAGAGTGGAACCAGTGCACCTGAAGTGGAGGGAGAGGGTGGAACTAGTGAACCTGAAGTTGAAGCAGAGAGTGGAACCAGTGAACCTGTGGTAGAACCAGAGAGTGGAACTAGTGAACCTGAAGTGGAACCAGAGAGTGGAACTAGTGAACCTGAAGTGGAACCAGAGAGTGGAACTAGTGAACCTGAAGTGGAAGCAGAGAGTGGGACTAGTGAACCTGAAGTGGAAGCAGAGAGTGGAACTAGTGAACCTGAAGTGGAACCTAACGTAGAATCCGAGCCAGAAACGGAATCTGATAATTCTTCTCTTCAAAATGAGTTGGTTCCTGAAGGCTCTGACACTGAACCAGGAACTGGATCAGATGGTTCTAACGATAGTCCAGAAGAGGAACAAGTCAATTCTAGTACCGAAACGGGTTCATCAGATCCTGAAAACTCGAACGGCGAAGCAGCTGAGGCTCCGGATGCATCGCAGTCCGAAGATGCTGATAGTGAGTCAGAAGCTGTCGTTGAGTCAGGTGCGACAGCTGAGGTGAGACCAAGCTCTGCCGAGATTATTGGCCCTCCCCTGGCTATGATAACAGTCCTTATCATTGGTAAGTTAATTTGTGTAGATGTATTAATTTGTTAATAATATTTTTGTTGAGTGTTATCTGATGATGGCTGTACAGTAGAGCGGTCGGTCAAAGATTGGTAAAGTTTCGGTTCGAAGCCACCAATTAGCTGTCTTGGCCAAAGTATACTCTCGTGGATGTTGTGATAATTTCCAAAATGTACAGGAGTTAAGCGTTGGAGCTAATTGTAATCGAAACCTAAAAATAGGTTTCCCGACTCACTCACTCACCACCACTCACCACTCACTCACTCACTCACTCACCACTCACTCACTCACTCACTCACTCACTCACTCACTCACTCACTCACTCACTCACTCACTCACTCACTCACTCACTCACTCACTCACCACTCACTCACTCACTCACTCACTCACTCCACAACAGTATCCTTGACAATAATTACTGTGATGCATCAATAATCTTAGAAAACCTTTTATCGTGTGATTCCTGTCTATTTCGTTGCAACAACAACACAACAACAAAAACAACAACAACATCAACAAAACAATAAAAAACAGCAAGAACAACATCAACAAAAACAACAACAAAAGCAACTGCAACATCAATAAATAATAATCACCCATCGTCTGCCTTTATGAAAGATAAGGTCTTCCTTATTAAAACTTGGTGAGATTGGGTATAATAATAATAATGATAATAATAATAATAATAATAATAATATTAATAATAACAATAATGATAATAATAATAATAATAAATTTGATATTAATTATACAAAAAAAGCTATTACTCTTGTTTAATTTTTTCTGTAAATAAACTTAACTAATTATAACACAATAAATTGACCCAAATTAACAAGTTCCATTCCAAAAGTCGTTAGTACGAAATATCCTAGTACGAAAAGTCCCAATGAAATATATCTGTCAATCATCTGTATGTTGTGATATCGTAACACATTCGCATCATTTAGGACCCAAAGATATTTAAATTTAAATGCAAGTATTGCTAGATGGAATACAAACAGAAATACATTATTAATCCATCAAACATACAATAAATATTAGGACGATGATAAATTTGACAAAATGACAAAAAATCTCAGACAAAACAAACAATTTTAAAAATACAGACATCAAACATTAAAAGCAAGCAAGCAAGCAAGGAAGCAAACAAATATAAAAAATAAAACAACAACAACAACAACAATAAGCATAACAACAACAAGCACAACAACAACAACAAGCACAACAACAGTAAGAACAACAATAATAAGCAATAAATAAGACAACAATAGAAAATCAGCAATAAAATCTACAAGATAAATTATTATCTGTAGGAATCTTCACATCAGTATATCATATATATATATATATATATATATATATATATATATATATATATATATATGTCTAATTAAATAATTTATTGTGCCTTTAATCTATACCCGTGTATGTATAAATATAGGATATGTGTCTGTCGATAAACTACCAAGCATAATATCGTGGACCCCGTCAAGTCTAAGGTGATCAGGTAGTCCATTCCAATCTACACCCGTCGTACTGTGATAAAGAGAGGACTGATGCGTGTCTGTCGATCAAACTACCAAGCGGAAAACATCGTGGACCCCGTCAAGTCTAAGGTGATCGAGGTCAGTCCATTCCAAGGGACCGCCGAATCGGATGAGAAGCTATTTCTGACCGACTTTGACCTTGAGGTGATGTCTAACCTTGGATCTTTTAACAACAGACCTACCGAGTTACTGCGAGTCGCTTGTCCAGCTATCTTGTCATTGTTCCTTTGCCCGTTTACGCTCTACCTTTACGAGCCACTCGCCAAACTGTTCTGGGATCCGGAGAAAGTCGACCAATTCCCGCCGGACATTAATGAGGCCATAGCCTGCTTCCTCGCCCCTGCCGGCCTCGTCTACGCTACGTCTTTCGGTTTCGCTTTCCAACAGGCGCTCACCAAACAGGTGAGTAATTAGATAGGTAACATGGGCTGGGAGTAGGGTATTTAGGGAACTTGTGACACATACACGCATACACACACATACACACACATACGCACACACACTTCTCTAATCAAGTCACCCAAGTAAATGTAAACAGATGATGTAAACAGATAAATAATCTACCCCCCCCCAGCACACACCCCACACGCACACACACACGCACACACTATCCTCCAACAGACTTAAATCATATCCCGTTACTATTATCAGATCGAGACACTCCATAGAGTATCATACGAACTAGGCCTTCTGGATCAGATCGTGAGTATGACGTCAAAGATGAGGTCCCCATCTTTGAGACAGAAGATGGATATATATAAAGCTGTCAAATATGAGGCTGTCTTTATGGCGTTACAGATAGAGAACAGAGATCAATTCTCATTTAAGGCTAAACCCGATGATGACGTCCGAGGTAAACAATCAACAGGCGGCGCCACCGTCGTTATTGTTTATATCATTGTTACGGAGTTTAGTTAGTTACAGTTTGTTATTGATAATTGTTTTTTTTGTGTGTGTGTCTTCTTCGATCTTGATATAGTTCTTGATATATTTATTTGTAATGACATTGGTTAAACATCTTTGTCTGGACTGATCTAAACTGTAACGAACGCAGAACGTTACTGAGTCGCCTTAAGAACAAATATGGCGGAAGCTAACGATTGATTACAATTTGAATATTGATTTATGATCAAATTTTGTCTATTAAAGGCATTCTTCGTTATTTATTATAATAATAATAATTATTATTATTATTATAAACGTGGTTTAGTGTGGCTGAAGTCAAAATCATTTATGTAGTCCACTTTCATATATAATGACGGATATAACATATTAATTGTCATATTTATAACCAAACTATTTACCTCTAGTCACACATTTAATCCTTTTTTTTACATTAATTTATATTTTGATTCTAGTTAAGATATGGAGTTTGATCGATATTATGAGAAACATGCGGCCTAAAGGTACCCAACTAACATTTGATATCGACGCCATTTTGGTGGACAAAATTATTGGATTCATGCTCGAACTAAACAGTATCTGCTCTGACAGGATGGGCGTATTACATTCTCGTATACATCCGCTCAAGTAAGTAGTACCTCTGCGTGCCATATTAATAGTATTGCTACTGCTACTGCTGCTGCTACTACTACTACTACTACTACTACTACTACTACTATATCACGACATAAAAGTACTCTTACAGTCAGGTCATATGTAACAAGAAATCATTACTCAAACAAATGGAAGTTCAAATTAAATTAACCTCCTGATAAACATTTCTCAACGGACTTCTTCTAAGATTTTACAGCAGAAAGTGACGCTAATCCAGAAAAGGTCGAATCAGATGAAATTCCGTTTATTCGAGTTCGGGATTTCAACGGTTTTACTGTATCTCGGGAGAGAAAAAAAACCAAATGTGTAATAATACATTATCTACAACATCAAATCAATAAAAAAGTATTTAATAAATCGTTAACAGATTGTGTACACAAAATGTTATCTCTTAGCATCCACTCGTCAAACGGCTAACACGTAATAACCTGATTATCAGCCGACGCGACACCTACTGGCGACATTCTCTAGTCTTTGACGTTTCTAGGACACCAACCGGAAGTGTACAAGGTTCCGCTCATAGAATCTCATTATGACATTATGAGTCAATGAAAGTCATCGGGGAACCATTCCCCGACACGACACCAAATATAACCAATAGAGTAGGTTGGGCTGAAGTCTGGATCAATCTGGATCAAAGGAATTTGTAGTCGGATACCGGATAGCTGAATCGTAAAACGATTGATTTTCTCCTGTATGTGTGTCTGGGGGCGGAGGCGGAGTCGGGACGGGGGCGTTTTGGAGGTTATTGCGAAGTTGGTGTTTTTTGTGATGAATTGTTTACAGAGTGGCGCCTTGTTTACAGAGTGATGACTTGTTTACAGAGTGATGACTTGTTTACTGGTTTCTGTTCTGGATATTGACGATTAAACTGTCTGTTAGTGGATTTTGGAGATAGATAGAGATAAATAGGTAGATAGATAGAGAGATAGATAGATAGACAGAATATAGATAGACAAAAATATATAAAATATATATATATATATATATATATATATATATAGATAGATAGATAGATAGATAGATAGATAGATAGATAGATAGATAGACCAGATGGATAGACATATAAATAGACAGATAGATAGACAAATATATAGATAGAGACGATGAACTTTTATTTGATATAAACACGTCTTAGCTGTGATCGATATCTTTCTTAGATACTAACTCAATGATACTCAGAGGACGATATTGAACTCACTATGTTATCTCTGAACCTAGCAAATTATTTCAAACATTTCGTAGCTGACATATTAAACACATCATATAGCCCAGTCAATAGAGTGGCTGGCTAGTATGTGGTAGGTTATAGGTTAGAATCCAACTAAATTTTTATGGGCTTAGTCTTGATGCGATTCTATGAATGGATAAAATTATAGATTATATGCCCGCAGAGGGGGGGGGGTATTAATCTTCGCTACCTAGAATTTATTGTCAATTAAAATCATTGATACTGCTAGATTATATATATATATATATATATATATATATATATATTATATATATATATAATGGCTGAAATGGCAGTTTTTAACATGGTTGGCAACCTCAAATGGGGGCTACGCATATAGTCTGTAATTTATAGCTTCCCCACGTAGACTAATTCTAAATAAATATAGAATTTACAATATATAGCATATTTAGTGGAGAATACCTTGCCAGTTGTCTGGCTTGATGAAAAACCTGCGACCTCCCACAGAGAATGACCGCAGCCATAGGTAAATAGTCTCTTATCAAATGGAGATAAATATATTTAAAATCCAAAAAAAGGATTTCGCGGGAAATGGTATTTTAATACACCACACATTAATAGTAGCTGGGTTAGAAGATCAGAAGTGTGATGGACATCTCATCTGATATAATAACCGATTACCTTCAGAGATTGCTCGCTCTGTTTAATCTATAAGATGTACATACATTTCGCTATTAAGTATCACAAATATTCACCATTTTGTTGCGATCTGATCTAAGTAGTATTTGACTCTATAGGAGAAGACATACAACTCTCACCCGGGAATTTAGATATACCACATACCAAGATGGTATCTGGTATATAAGCTGTTTTTCAGGAAGTAATTACCCTGGAATAAATGACAAAGATAAATAATTTCTAAAAAGCTGAAATTTGTTGGTTACTTATAGCTCAGTCGTTAGAACATTGCGCAATAATTGTGTGTCAGTGATCGAATCCTACTGTTACCTGTGATTGTGGGATGTTGCACTGGGTTATCAATCATTCATTTAAGGTATCCCTCCTCTCTCTCTCCCTCTCTCTCTCTCTGTGTAAGTATGTATGTGTGTGTGTGTGTGTGTGTGTGTTATGTGTGTGTTTCCCTGGCTTCTAATAACTGTGTACAACCTATCCTGGTTTTGTCTGATGGATGTGTCATCTGTCACTTCATTCCATTTGTAGGTTAATTATCCCATTTATTTTATCTTGCGTTCAAAATTAATCAATCTTCCGGTCATAAACCTGACAGGATATGACGTCATCATATCATTAGATGATATTGATAGTTTTGAATGGTCACGTGATTGTATAGAGTTTGTGATAATAACATTATTAGTGTATGGGGGCGTGTTAGGAGGAGGGGGGGGGGTAATTTGTGGCTGTATTATACCAACATAATGATGACGACGACGATGATGATGATGATTATGATGATGATGATGATGATGACGATGACGAAGCTAATTATATCCTATTGTTATTTGTCTATGTATAAGTTACCCCCCCCCCTCCTCTCCCCATGACGTGTACCTGATCAGGCTGTGATTAATAATTATAGATTGTTTATCAATAATAATGATAGGGTGTGTATGTAAAAACGAGATAATCTTCGCTCGAATCCACCATAACCCTTCTGACTTTGGATCGCTTTCCACGAACGTAAACAAGAATAATAATTTACTTTGATTTTAATTAACTATAAAAAAATGATGTTACAAAAATATATTACTTATTATCTCTTATCTCAAACTAAACACAATTTGTGTTCCTTATTGAATTATCTCAATTATTAGCAATACAATTATCTTTGCAGGTGGGCGTTCCTGGAGAGTCTGGGATTCTTTTCGTTTTTCGGGATCTTGTTGATCCGGGCTCAGTCTTACCGGATGGAGCTAGTGATGTGTGTGATAACCGTCTTTTCTATCAGTCTCCTATGTTATGTTGTCTCAGATCTGGATTCACCTTTTAGTGGATTCTTTAAGATCGATCTCAGCGTCCTACCGGAAGTCGTATTCCGGGCAAAGCGCATGTACGACAGGGCACGTGTGGGCGATAATAGGCTCTGCGAATATCCGGAACACTAGCGACAAAAATGGCCTGGATGGATAAGGTTGTACTGATCCAGATATCTGGATCGTGTGATTAGTCATAGCAATAATTTTTATGATGATCTTACTTTACGCACACACACACACACACGCGCGCACGCGCGCACACACACACATACACACACACACAAACAAACACACACACACAAACACACAACAAATACACACGCGCACACACACACACATACACACACACACACACACAAACAAACAAAACACACACACATATATACATACAACACAACCCACACACACACACACAGAAAGACACACAC
>JAODUP010000375.1:420000-425000 GCA_025642065.1 Paralvinella palmiformis | reverse complement strand
GCCCAGAGCCCAATACTAGCCGTAAAACAATATATTTTAAACTTTAAGATAATATTATTATTCAATAACCGTTTGTCACACTCCAGTGAAGATATACTCGAAGTTAGACTAGTTAAATAGTATTGTTTATTTATGTTAAACCAAGTTATACCATTATAAATAAACACAACATATTTCGTATTATTTGTTTGACAATAAATATTGATGGATACAAAAATCCGTACTCTCTCTTATTATAATAAGGTAATTATCAAGTTTTTACCTGTAATAATTAGATATGAGACAATCGATTATAAGAATATTATAATATCGTGATGTGTTTTTTATATATCAGATAAATATTTTATATTTCTCATTTTCTAGAAATATTACTGACTTCTATATAATATATCTAGTAGAGCTTCAAAACAATGGAAGATAATAACTGATGGGATAATGTCCAGGTAAGTTATAGGTATTATTAATTATGATAAGATAATGTCTATATGATGGGTATATTATATTATATTAACGAGTTATGTTTATATTACATTAGAACGTCTTTCCTCCTTATCTCCTGTATTTATATCTCGTTTACTCGTTCTCTCTATCTGTCTTTATATCTCGTTTACTCGTTCTCTCTATCTGTCTTTATATCTCGTTTACTCGTTCTGTCTATCTGTCTTAATATCTCGTTTACTTGTTCTGTCTATCTGTCTTTATATCTTGTTTACTCGTTCTCTCTATCTGTCTTTATATCACGTTTACTCGTTCTGACTATCTTCTTTTTATCTCGTTAACTCGCATTCTCTATCTGTCTTTATATTTCGTTTACTCACTCTCTCTATCTGTATTTATATTTCTTTACTCTCTCTCTCTCTCTCTCTCTCTCTCTCTCTCTCTCTCTCTCTCTCTCTCTCTCTATCTATCTATCTATCTATCTATCTATATATCTATCTCTCTATCTCTATCTGCCTTTAAATCTCGTTTACTCGTTCTCTCTATCTGTCTTATTTCGTTTACTCACTCTCTCTATCTGTCTTTGTCTCTCCTCTCTCTCTCTCTCTCCTCTCTCTCTCTCTCTCTCTCTCTCTCTCTCTCTCTCTCTCTCTTCTCTCTCTCTCTCTCTCTCTCTCTCTCTCTCTCTCTCTCTCTCTCTCTCTCTTCTCTTCTCTCTATCCCCCTCTCTATCTATCTATCTATCTATCTATCTATCTCTATCTCTATCTGCCTTTAAATCTCGTTTACTCGTTCTCTATCTGTCTTTATATCTCGTTTATTCGTTCTCTCTATTTATCTCTATATCCGTTTGACTGTAGGTTTATCTGTTTTGTGTCTATATTTAGATATACATGTGTTTGTATTGCAAGTGAGTGTATGTGCATGTGTCTAGAAACTGAATATCGGTTTTCTTATTTACTGGCATATAAGCACATACATGTATATCGGCATAAAGATTAA
This sequence comes from Paralvinella palmiformis, assembly GCA_025642065.1. NCBI lineage: Eukaryota > Metazoa > Annelida > Polychaeta > Terebellida > Alvinellidae > Paralvinella > Paralvinella palmiformis. The sequence goes on along the minus strand of JAODUP010000375.1, from coordinate 423,560 downwards.
AACCATGATTAAAAAACGGATAGAACACTTAAATATCTTATATACAAAATGGAATAAGTATCATCACTCTTATGTAATAATTAAAATTGTTATTGGAAGCGAAATCATTACTAATTCTATGAATTTTGAAACCATAATGCCTCTTAATCCCCGACAGACTTTAATTAACTGTTCAATGTAAAAAGTAGAAGGAAAGTTTAAGTAGATCTGAAATAACAGAAAGTGTTAGAGAACTTGTCACTTGTAACGATATTCTATAACACACTGTGTTGTTGTTGTTTTTTTTTTGGGGGGGGGGGGTCAGTTTAAAAGTGAATCAGTTTGTGTTAATGTTTAGGATTCAATAATCCCAGAATTTTCTATCTAAGATAAATAAATAAAATCTAGTAAGTAAAATTATCATAAATTTCTTTGTTACAAAGGTCAACTTATATAATTGAACAACCAGGGAAGTGAAGAGACAATATTCATAGTAAGTGCGACAACTGGTGGCAATCTGGTAAACTAAAGGTGTGGGGCACAATCAGAGCGTTTGATTTGAAAACCTTTGTACAATGAGTGGTATACGGTGTCTGTACGGAAGGGTCAGTCAAGAATGATGATATTTATGTTATGAGATGATAATAGAATGTCTACATAAATAATTTAAGATGTTAAATGGCTGAGTTGTCCGTTTCTTGTTTTCGTTCGCTCGTTATAGTTGATGATAAATGTTATTGTGGTCTATTAGAGTGAGCTGAACGGAAACGTATGAGGGTTAGCTGTTAGGTTCGAGTAAATCGTAGTATTTACTCAGGTTTGAGACGATATTTCGTTCTAGTCCAGTAATAATCCATTGTCGGTATTGCTACTTTGTTTTTATTTTAGTTTAATCGCTTTAGTGAGTCCATACTGTGTTAGTGTACATTCTCTTTGTTATGAACAAACTGTAATGTTTGTTAACACGCTGAGGGTATATATAAGGCTTAAGATTTTCACTTAGGTTAGTGAAGCAACCGTGTTTGTTAGCTGAGGGTTATATAAGGTAGGATTTTCCAGGTTAGAAGCAGGTTCGACACCGAGTGTCAAAGGTCGGATGTTATTACAGTTTCTCGGACCCAGAATAAACTGTGGTAGACTGAGGTGTCAAATGTTTATATAATGTTGCTGCCGTCACCACATGAAAATTACTGTTGAATGTAAACTGTGGTGTCAAAATAGTTTATGATATGTATGTAGCAAGTCACCATTGAACCACACGCACGTGTTGTTCGTTGCGAGCTGTGGTATCAAATGGTATGTTTTTATGTGCTTCCACTTTTTGTACGTAGCCTGCATGTAGCCGCTTTCCTGTGGGCGTGACATATTTGTCGCGTACGAAAAGCGAATTAGCTGGTTCCCACAGGCTGATGAGTAGACCAGACACATGCTTAGGTATACGCACACATCTATCAATATGTGGAGGTATGGAACATTTTATTTTTAAATTAATGTAGGTATAGTTGTATTTAGATTTATGGAGGTAAGTCTCGAAGGATGTTTAGATATGTTGATGCTCTGTGCCTGTTGCCTCTTTATATGTACCCTAAAAACACACACACACACACAACACACACACACACACACACACACACACACACACACACACACACACACACACACACACACACACACACACACACACACACTCACACACTTTCTCTGTAAGTTTATAATTCACCTTGGTTGTATGTGGGAATAGAATTATCTTTCCTAGGTCCAGTTATGTCCAGTTTGTACTATGACATTCAAGATTATCTCTAATCTGCTTGTCATAAATAACATTTAAGAACTACAATAGTTAGAATAGCATAAATTAGGTCAGGTTTGAAAATGATAACATAGTTCAAACAGTACGGAAGCTATGACGCGCTATTACGGTCTGCTTCAGCGCAGATGTCAGTCTTTTAATAGTAATTAAGATAAACAGTTTTAATAGTAGTCGCTTCATGACGCCTGCCCGTTGTAAAAACTGATCTTTGAAGACAGTGACAATTGGGTTATATGGTTTATATAGTATTGCTTTGAAGAAAGATACAGCAATTGAAAAATAGCTATAAATAGGGCTGCTTAGATAATTAAGCTAAACATTCTCACTATTGCCGTGATCTGACTTGGATTTTGTACTCCCAAACTACACGGCTGTAGGTGATTCGCTTTTTGTTTTTGCTTGGCGGCTTAGAGACTGGTGAGACATTACACATGTCTCAGCAAGAAAAGTCGCCACTCTGGATTCAGTCCCCTGAAGAAACGTCCAGAGTTTGAATTCACGGATCGAGATTCTCTGTGCCTGTGCCTTATTATACACAGCTAAAACACATACACACATACACACATACACACATACACACATACACACATACACACACACACACATACACACATACACACACATACACACATACACACATACACACACACATACACACACATACACACACATACACACACATACATACACACAAACACATACACACACATACACATACATCACACATACATCATACATACACATACATACCATACATACAACACATACATACACATACTGCATGCACATACAACATTTCACATCTACAAACATCATCATACACATACATACACATACATTGAATACATAGACTCTATATACACATACATACACATACAACATACACTACATACACATACATACATACACATACATACACTACATACAATACAATACATATACATACACATACATACATACACATACATACATACACATACACACATACACACACATACACACATACATACATACACACATACACATACATACACATACATACATACACATACACATACATACACAACATACACACACATACACATACATACATACACATACATACATACACATACATACATACACATACATACATACACATACATACATACACATACATACACATACATACAATACATACATACATACACATACATACACATACATACACATACATACATACACATACATACATACATACACATACATACACATACATACATACACTACATACATACACATACATACATACATACATACACATACATACACATACATAACATACATACACATACATACACATACATACATATACATACAATACATACACATACATACACATACATACACACACATACATACACATACATACACATATATACACATATATACACACACGCGCGCGCACAGACACACATACATATACACAGACATGCATACACACAGACACACATAAACACATACACACACGCGCGCGCACACACATACACATACACACAGACACACATACACACACACTTACACACATACACACATACACAGACACACACACTTACAACATATACACAGACACACATACACGCGCGCGCGCACACACACACACAGATACACAGACACACAGACACACATACAGACAGACACACGTGAGCGCGCACGCACACACACACACACACACAGAAACACACACAGACAAGTACCAACAATAGATATACTACACCATGAAAAGAAATGT
>JAODUP010000375.1:405000-415000 GCA_025642065.1 Paralvinella palmiformis | reverse complement strand
TATCTCTATACGATTGTAATAATAATAATAGTAATAATAATAATAATAATAATAATAATAATAATATTATTATTATTATTATTAATATTATCTAAACTATGTTTAGTAGACATTACAAATTAGAACGATATCAACATATTGTACCCATATTGTTATTTGAAGAGAATATGCGAGAAGCTAAATGTGTTGAAACAAACACCATTTTTGTGGTCACAACAACCATAATATAGAAATTATTGGATATGTAAATATTGCACACATCCTATATGCTTATTATTATCATTATTTTATTATTCTTGTTGTTTATTTATTTTTATTATTACAATGATAGCGAAATAATCCATTAAAATAGACTGATCCAGAATGAGAACCCAATCTGGTCAGAATTTGTTTTTTATTTGGAGTAAATATTTTGCAATTCGTCAATTTTTTATAAACAAAAGGCCACTTCAATACCACAATGGCTCCAAAACCAGTAGTCAGCGTAAGCTAGATTTCCTAACTCCATTAGTAATTCCATTAGTTCACAGTGAACCGCCCCATTAACATAGATATTTGTTGGTAATGGTGCGTGACGTTTACTTAATGGGACGATTAATAGCCAGGTACACCCCCATCCAGGTATTAGATGTATAAATAATATTATGTCATAATATTGATATATATGCTGTACCAATTTTTATCTAATAAGTAACATCAACTTAATGATTGATGACGCACGAAAATTAATAAAGAAGTTATAATTATATAGAACTAAGCTAATTTAGCACACATCTAATTTTTTAACGATATATGGTCTTCAGCATATAGTAAGACTAAGGACTTTATTTGGGCTCCATATTTACATTCGTGGTTTTATTCCGTCTTATGACTTTTATGTCACCATAAAAATACTTGTTTTGTTATTTTCAGACCTACACCGATGTGGCCAGTCAGTAAGTCGGCGAGGAATGCCGCTGTCTCGGAAAGAATATCTGAGTTGGCCAGATATCGACCCGTCCATCCGGAATTTCAACCGGAACGATCACCCCTCTATATGCCATCGTTCGGATCGAGATCGCCTCCACCACCCAATTCCCGGATCTACATTCTGGCTCAGCCGAAGCCGCACAAAGTCTGGAGCAGAGTGGATGAGAACTTCGTGGATGAGGGAGAATTCAGCGCCTCAATCTGGCCCGTCGAGCCAAAGGTTTACACCAGCAGTTGCCCGCCTCGGGTTGAGTCACTAGCTACGGCCAAGGACTTACCTCGTCAGTATAAAGGAGAGCGCCCAGTTCAATGGTTGGTCTCCGATAATGCCAAGAACTCGACGGCATCCCTCAGACTACAACAACTGGCTAGACCCCGCAGTGGCCGACTTACAAAGGATGATTACGACCCCTACAAGGTGACCCCGTCGGCTCGCACTGCTCGACCCACCCCCCGGATATTGGAACTCTGTACGCCATTACCGAGGAAGATTAGACAAAAGAAGCCCTGAATGATTGACAGATCTATAGTATAACTTTGTTTGTCTTGTTTGTTTGTTTGTTTGTTACATATTATCCATCACCAGTATTATAATACGTTTGTTATTTTCTAGATAATTTACATATTATTGTTGATATCATCAGCTTAACCCAATTTGGAAATAATTATTTTAAACAAATAAAGTGTTATCTAAGAGTCTTATCTCTCGTTAGTGGGTTACGTTTATCTACGTTTTCTTAATATCTATCAGTTTATTTATATTTATCTCTCAGTATGTGCGTGAACATGTGTGTGTTAATGTGTGTGTGTGTGTGTGTGTGTTGAAGATGCGTGGTAGATATATACGTATTTTACATATTTGTCAAACTGTCTGTTTGTCTGTCTAACTATTTATTTGTCTGTCCGTTTGTCTGTCTAACCAGTGGCACAAAGGCACATACACCTATTTGCTTCATTCTAATGTACAGTCCTATTATATTTGCCAAATTATCTGGGTCAAAGATCGTGGACTAGGAATCTGAAGGGTCTGGAGTTCAATTCCACTAATTGGCTCTCGATCACTGGTTCTTGGCTGCTCTCGACATACGCTCAGCTCGAGAATACACGAAAGTGAAGAATCAACGTTCACGCTCCCTCCTAACCCAACAATTCTATCAATTGTCCTAATTTAGATAGACCAGACTTGTTTGTTAATCTGAGTCTGATATACACGGCTAGACCGGCAGAGGGTTTTCCGGGCTATAAATAGCCACCAATCAAATAGCCGAAGCTAGTTACGTCTATTCACAACTAGAGCGACACAACCAAAAGATAGACCAAGTAACTAGAGAAATTACTATAAATCCAGCTATTTACCAGTATCTGGTCTCAAACAGTATCGGTATCAGTATCAGTGCTTACAAAATATCACATACTGATATCGGTTATATTAGTATTCGTCAGATAGTACTAACTATACTTACACAACAAATTACTACCACATAGTACTCGACGTCACATATCAAGTCAATAATAGCGTCATCTTCTTCAGAAATGTCAGGTTTACGACTGGTGTATGGGTGGTGTATGTCGGGGGTATGTTTGGTGTATGTTTGGTGTATGTCTGGTCTGTGCTTGGTGTATGTCTGGTGTATGGCTCGGGTATGTCTGGTGTACGGCTCAGGGTCCTCAATCTTAGCAAATTGAAGTTTAATCCTGATAATCTGGATACTAATCTTATTTAGTAACATGTTTACGTCATCAGTTTTAGTGTGTTTCATCACAGAAAAGCTCTCTTCATATTCCCTATATCTGACTGGAAGAGTCACGGCAAAGGCCACTAAATCCAATATATTTGATACATTCTACTAGTCCTTAACGTTGATGTCCTTATTGGAAGTTGTCTGGATCTGATTACTGGAGATAGACTATACAAGAGAAGTACAACCATTCGGTGTATGATTTGTATTTTAATCTGTTTCTCTTCTTGTATTGCGTTATGCAGACAAGAAGACAAAGGATTTATCTTCATTGTCAGCTAATCCTGTTAAACAAAATGATTGTTTATATCGATTGGAGTAGATATGAAATTTTAAAAATGTACAACTCGGAGTAAAATAACTGTTTTAGCAGATCCAATTTAATATTTATCACTGTCTAATCCACTCCTCGTTTTGTCAACACATCCTTCCAGTCTGCAGGCAGAGTATCCACAACAGCATCACCAAAGTCAATAAATACAATCAGATACATGTTATCAATAAGATAATCAGTTCATGTACAGGTATCCAGGGATATGTAACAATGATATGAAACCAGGGATATGTAACTAGGGATATGATATCCAGGGATATATAATCAGAGATATGTAACTAGGGATATGATATCCAGGGATATATAACCAGAGATATGTAACTAGGGATATGAATCCAACACAAACAGAAATTATTACAAACATTATTATAACTTGAAATCAAAACAATGAAACTAAAACAGAACAAGAGGAAAATATTAATATTACGCAAACAGTGAGACTGTAACAGAATATTATAAACATTTTGATATCATTAAAACAGTATAATTGAAACCTAATAACAATAAATATCTCATCTATTATTGTAAACAGTATAACTGAAACAGAAAATATCTTAACGGTGTGTAAACAGTATCACTAAAACACAATAACAAGAAACACCCACACACCCACACACACACACACACACACACACGCACACGTACACACACACACACACACACACGCATATATATATATATATATATATATATATATATACAAATATATATATACAAAGAAGTGGGGCGCCTCCGTGGTCTAGCGGTAGCGTGTTAGACCACATATCACTACCACCCGTGTTCTAATCTCGGCGCGGGCATATCTGAAGGTTGTTTCGTCTTTGACTTCGCCTCATTACCTTTGGAGGTCGCTCGGCCCATTTAGCCTACCTTGTGCACAAAAGTGGCCGTAAAACATCAATCATCATCATCATCATTACACACTAGATCTTTTTTAGAATATTTTCATATTAGATATCCTGGATCACAATCTCGCTCCAGTAGGGCCTCACGGTCTGTATCGTAGATGTGATCATCCAGAATATCAATACTGATTGATTGATTGCTTGATTGATTGATTTTACATTACCTCGGTTGCTTCTTCTCAGCTATATATACCATTGTATGTAATGTTTATCATCCCACATATATGCTTTATATTGTAATATTAATATATATATATATATATATATATATATATATATATATATATATATATATTTACCCGTATTTTTACCATGGGATACATTACACATGGCCAAACGGTGTACTTGAGTTCGAGTCCTGGCTGTAGCACTATGTTTTTCGTTCAATCAAGATGACGATGATGATTATGATTATACTGATGATGATCGTCGTAGTCGTCAATTTCATCATCATCATCATCATCATCATCATCATTATCATCATCATCAGCAGCAGCAGCAAAATCAGCTACGGAAACCAGCATTTTCAACAACAAAACCATCACCACCACCACCAACAACAATAACAACAACAACAATAATCTAAACTCTTCATGTGGTAGTAGTCTTCCACATTATCATCATGCAGCGTTATTGGATGAGAGTACAGCACTCATCGTAGAGCGACACCTGTCGTCAGATAGCAGAAACATCTCAGCTATCCAGATTGGTACAAGAGCCCAAGAGCATTAAACCAGATACGAGAGCAATCAGGGGTTATTGGGTTTGTACACATCTATAAATATTTGAGAGTCCGGAATTAATTCAGAGTAAATAATGACCCCAGTTTTACATTATTAACATTATTTTAATTAGCCGAAGTCAGTGCAGTTAGTTCAAAATGTAAAAATTCATCATTCCAGGGATCATCTCAAAAGCCTCGACCGGATCTTCTCGAAATCATCGTCTAATTAACAATAATAATATAAAAGGCGATGCTTTGATATTTAACAGAAAACAGACAATAACTATAAAAAAACGATATATTTCAGGAATAATAATTAGTTACTATCAATGGAGTAATTCATTAAAATAATCATAACAGTTGTTCAGAAGCCAGTTATGTTATAATTGAGATCAATCATGAACACGTTATGATATTCGTGTTTAACTCCACAACACACCATGTCAACCATTAAATCAGATAACAAGATTTTACAGGTTGTACTCACAGCAGAAGGTTATCATCGACCTTTGAGTGATTGAGTGGGTAAGTGTGTGTAGGAGTGTGTACGTATATTTATTGGTATATGTATATGTGTACGAGTGCGGGATGACACTTCCACGCTTATACCAAATAATTGAGTTTTAGTTTTTTCTGACCAGCAGACAAAAGTTCTATTTAAAAACAAATCATAATAAGGCAAAGTTGATTAGTCGGACGTGTATCGACATATATGGTTGATATATGTAGGATTTATTTAGTTATTCGAACCCAAAATAAAGCTGAGGTCAGCATCTGAGGTGTCGAAATGTTTTATATACAGGTTTCTTTTGGACCACAGAAAATTACTGTTGAATGTAAACTGTGGTGTCAAAATAGTTTATGATATGTATGTAGCAAGTCACCATTGAACCACACGCACGTGTTGTTTGTTGCGAGCTGTGGTATCAAATGGTATGTTTTTTACGTGCTTCCGCTTTCTGTACGTAGCCTGCATGTAGCCGCTTTCCTGTGGGCGTGACATATTTGTCGCGTACGAAAAGCGAATTAGCACACACACACACACACACACTTTCTCTGTAATTTTTTATATATATATATATATATATATATATATATATATATATATATATATATGGGAGTTTTATGCCAATAATTGTTGTCTCAGATGTGTGATGTTAGGGGGGGGTTATATGACGAACTGATCCTTATAGAGTATTTCATTGTCGGGATTTGATCAGGAATGGATGGGAGATGTACTAAACAAGACAAAGGTAAACATAACTAATACGAATACCGCCTGGAATTGGTGATACAAATGGCATGTGACTCATCCTCTTTGAATCTGGTGGATGTTTACAGGCTTCTGTGTCTGATTGGTCGTTTGTTTGTATTCTAATATGGATGATTAACTGCGTGTTTGCATGCATCCTTATTATCTGATGCCATCTGTGGATTATGCGAGTCGAGATGGGAGACAATAGATCAAAGCTAATCACTTGATACTATCTCTGACGAGTTATCGTAATTTTATCAACACTCATTAATGTTCATATAGAGAGCAGAAATATTTAAAGTAGACCGGATCTCAGTATAACCGGATGTGCTTATAAAACAATACATCTCTCAGCGGTATGATTACTTCCCGCTCATATAATCTTGTTGGTGACTTAGTGACGAGAGCTGATTGGTCAATTCATTAAACCGGCCTTGACTCCTGTGAGCGACCCATTTTGTGACTTCAAGACACCAGGTGTCGCCGTGAATTGTTTGTGAAGTGAGTAAATGCGACGAAACTAGTTTTACGGCAACGAATTTCGTTTCTATATACTTTGCTTGAGCCTGATAATCTAAACACCGAAAGAGACAAACAAAGAAGCGTTGCTAATATTTATTGTTCATCACTTGAAGCCTTACAATAAAACGAGAGCGAGGATACCCCACCCTCCCCTGAACATCGAGTACGTAATGAACCAAGGGCGGGGTCTATCACATACTAAATTTATATTGTGTACAATCAACGTCTGGTGAAGTTCTGCAGCATGCTAACTGATTAATATCCCTGATACCAATAATTAGTAAATAGTATCTGGAATATTTCGAGTGGCTTTAGTATTTATCAATAACTATAATAACTTTATATACAATATTATATATGTCTACAAACTTGATCTTCAGTTAAAGTGACAATATAACAAAAGTCAGAAAATACTTCAAGTTAAATATATATATATATATATATATATATATATATATATATATATATATATATATATATATATATATATATATTCATAAACTATCAGTCTTAATGCAGCTTGAACCAATAAATCTTATTTTACAGACTATGGGTACTATATTTCTATTATTCATGTGATGACGACATCGGGATTCAGAGAGAGAGAGAGAGAGATAGAGAGAGAGAGGGGGGGGGGAGAGAAACAGACAGAGAGATGGCAGGGGGAGGGTGGGAGGGAGAGAGACAGAGAGATAGAGAGTAGAGTTTCATTATTAAGCTTTCTGCTGCGGTACTCTCTGACAATTAACTCATATGACAATAAATCTTCCTCTTTACTACCTGATTTACAACAGAACTACGAGTCACGAGTCGTCATCAGAGGTAAAGTAGAAGTAGATGAGAGAATGTCTTAAGAGCTCCAAATGTCATATTCATTGACAGCTGTCATATTTTTCGAACATTGGGAGCCCTTATTATAAAACACTTTATATTAATTTAATCATGTTCTAATTGATCATAGACACTTGAAGTTCATTTGTTTATATTTATTTTGATGTTATCAAATATTTGCTTCATCCCCATAACAAACGTTTCCAATGTCGTATGTCAGTTATAAACTTGTCAGCACATAATTGTTATCTCATTTTTAAAACAAATTAATTTAATATTTTTTTATAATCTCCACGAGTGTTTGCGCAGTTGTTTAATTGAACAATCTTACCGTCAGTAGGTTACTAGTATAATGGCGTCTCTACTGAAGGTAGACGTTAATTGGTGAAAATAAAATTTCATTAACTGATCCACACAAATATATCTGAGAATGTCACGTGACGTACACCTAGTTTTGGTTTGTTCCTAATGGTTTGCCTTGAAGTATATTTTATTATCTAGAGAATAACAACAAAACAACAACAACAATAATAATAATAATATTAATATTAATAATTATAAACTTTGCATAAAGAAGAATTTCTTATTTCCGCATTTCGTCAAAATTTAATTTACATATTATATATATATATATATATATATATATATATATATATATAAACTATGTCACTTAAGTTCTTATATGTGTCATATTAATTACGGATTAAGCTGGTTAAGTATATTCACAAACAATATGCAGTTATCAGAAATTTAATGGATGTTCGACAAAAATATGACATTTTCAAGTGAACCAATACACAGAGTAATTAATTCTACAGGTAATATCGTTCAGCAGTACAGTACCATAAACCCTCAGATATCAATAAACCTTCTAATATTTCCTAACTAATATTTGATAAATTAGTTATATAAATATGACAACATGATCGTGTAGAGAAATATAGAATCTCTGTCTGGCGGAGAATCACAGACTATAACAGATTATGGGATTGTTAATATGGAAATAAGAATTAGTGGGATTTATTCAGGTCTATGTTAATATATGATGTTTGTGTGTCTGTACGTATATATATATATATATATATATATATATATATATATATGTGTGTGTGTGTGTGTGTGTGTGTATGTATGTGTGGGTTATGTATGTATGTATGTATGTATGTATGTATGTATGTATGTATGCATGTATATATGTATGTGTGCGTGTATGCCAGTCTTTTACAAGAACGTAAACATACCAACAGTACACAGTCCCTTCACCCTTAATACCCAGACAGTCCCATCCCTAATCAACTATCTATGAAAGGATTTCTAGATCATGTCGTTGTAGTATTGTCATTAAGCTCATTTAGTATAATGTCTTTATAGTTACAGTAATTATAAACTAGTAGCACCAGATATTAATCGTCATACCTATTTAATGGGACATCCACATATTCTGTGTCAACTTTATCTGATAGGGTCAAAGTGTAATATATAGAACTATATTTACAATTTCCTTTTATTTCCATTTATTTTAATGTAAAATTGAATATAAGGATATTAGTAAATATTAGCTTTATATATTATAAGACATTGTTTACATATAGCTAAGTGACAATGTTTTGTATAAGTTTGTTTAAGACCAACAACAATACAAACTCAGCTCATGGTAATTTGTCACAAAATTCGGATATCTTAATGTAATGATGTCTTCTTTAGTCTTGATTACAAAACAAATCATTAATTGTACGGGGTCATTGTTTTCGAGAGAAGTGAATGTTTGTCATTTTTGCTTCGCAAAAAAAATAAAGTTCAGTTTTAATAAATTCGCCAAAATATTATTGTTTCAATTCGTCGACAATGAAGTGGAAACTGATTTTTGTTAGAAAATTCTGATCCGATTAAAAATTTGATGAGGTACGAAATCGTTTGGTGAATGGTCCCCAGGTGGCGTACTGCTAAGTCATTGACGTGTTTTATCGGGCGACCAATAGGAATGATGTTATCGATTAAAATATCGATCATTAGACGATCTATAATATTTCTTGTTTATTCGTTGAGGAGCAGTCATCCGTAAATAATCCAAGTCGTTATAACTTTGGAGAAGTTTTCTATCTAGCCACATATCTGGATTGACTGAATGGCGATCTGGATCATAAAGGGGGACTACTATGGACGGGAATTCTTCCTGAATTTTCGAAGAGTCATGTGTCGGGATCGACTGTTTGGCAGATTTTTCGTGTTTTACGGACTGTCGCAGTTGGACTTCATCAAAAGACTGTAGGTCATATTTTCCAAGATAGGGGGACTTCAACCACTCGAACTCTTCGTCTGCAGAAAATTTTGATGGACCTAAAGTGTTTTGTGAATCAATCATCCCCGGATCGTATTTGTTACTGAGATCATATTCTGAAGGTTCAATAAGCTCGTTATATACACTATTAATCGTTTCTGGTTTAAAGGCTTTACCAAGAGTTGGTTCTTTAATATTATCAACATCATTGACAGCTTCGTCTGGCTGATCGTCAAGGGAAATAAGCTCCAGATGAGGCAGGTACTTCCGGAGTTCGTTGATGGATTGTTGAAATCTTTCCCTGGTTAGATCCATGTTTGTCTTATTGACAGCTTCGGACATTACGCTAGTCTTCTTTCTATCTTTTCTGTTGGTAAATCGCGATTTCGCGAGGTCCCGATTAACATTTGGCGATCCAGATGGACTGTGATTGGCCGAAATTC
>JAODUP010000375.1:392500-402500 GCA_025642065.1 Paralvinella palmiformis | reverse complement strand
CAAGCTACAGGTTGTCATGATGCTACAGGCTGTCATCAAGCTACAGGTTGCCATGAGCCTAGTGGCTGTTATCAGGTGATTGGCTGTTATCAGGTGATTGGCTGTTATCATGTGATTAATGAAAAATAGCTACATACATCCACCTAATGTGTTTACTTATCTATTTGTGTATAAAGTAAAAATATACAGATATATGTTTGTAAATTGTAAATAAATCATATCATATCATGTCTAGGTTGATCCACAGGAGTGGATGTCAATTTTAATATGTAATTACTGAGATATTGTTATCTTAAACAATAATTAACCAAAGCCCATACCTAGACCGGCTACAGTCAAATAAATTATACGATAAAGCATGTAGACTTTAGGTTTCACTGATTTATAGTGAAGTAAACATTTGCTATAAATCACATGATGATCAAAAATTGGGTTTACATTTATGTTAACCGATTACCAAAATACTGTAAATTCTCTGTTTTGAGGCCATCCATTTCTGTAAATATTTCAGATTTACATTTATATTCTGTTGAACCAAACAACCTCATTCACTTCCCTCTATTTACGAGGTTTCTTTTATCAAACGAATAAATAATCTTTGTTTATCAGAAGACCTTTTATATCTCATCTCTTCTTTATTATTTATAACGTTCAACGTGAAATAACACGCCGTTGGTAGCCATTCCAAACGGCATCCTACCCGGTTAACAACTAGTTATATAGGAAGTGACTGCCAGTAAAACCGTTCTACGATGATGGCGCCTCTGGTGATAGCTTTGGGCAACTCTTGTATACATTTACCGTAAGAGGCCACAATACAGCGGTGAAATAAAACTCTCGAACAATGGCTTTATTCTTCTCCAGAAGTAACTGTTTCTAAAAGCAAAGCTCTTAAATAAGCAATGAAGCAGACCGGTGGAACTTTTCATCGAATGTCACCTTCCAACGTGCTTCTGACTTCAATGGTGAAAACATGAAACATTCAAAGGCCAATGACTAGCTATGGACGGTGTTACTACACGAGGTGTTGCTGCACTGGGCGAAATTAAATATGCTGTGGTTGTTAGCGAAAACGAGCTCTGGATGGCTGCTAGAAATGAACTGTACATGCAAATGAAGCGTGCACTGAGCATAGATATTACTGTCTCCCACTGAGATGAGAACTGTCATGATGCGAAGATGGGAAGATGTCGGCTTTGTCCATGTTGACAGCGTGTCATAAAGTCTTTATGCGATAATGTGGAATGACAATGAACACGAAAGACCACACACACGCGCACACGCACGCACACACACACGCAGGCACGCACGCACGCACGCACGCACACGCACACACACACACACACACAAGCTTAAAGTTCGAACTTAAAGTTTACTTATGTGGAGGGATACTTCGGCATTCGAGTCATATAACTAAGGGTTTAGAATAATAAATAAACGAATGCCATATTACCAACGAATGTCATATTACCAACGAATGCCATATTACCAACGAATGTCATATTACCAACGAATGTCATATTACCAACGAATGTCATATTACCAAGAATGTCATATTCACCGCCGCTTATGACTCTTCTGTTATAATTATTTGCGAACACACACATAAATAAATAAATTAACAAACACACACATTCGCTTTTATATATATATATATATATATATATATATTTATTTATATATATATATATATATATATATATATATATATAGAGAGAGAGAGAGAGAGAGAGAGAGAGAGAGAGAGAGCGAGCGAGCGAGCGAGCGAGCGAGCGAGTGAGTGAGTGAGTGAGTGAGTGAGTGAGATAGTTATTATCTTACATGATCACTAATACCAATAGTCCACTGTCCTTCAGGATTTTCTCCCCAGGTGTGTACTGACATAAACGGCCATTTGGAGAAACCTTTAGTAGAATAATCATTTTTACGTCTCGTCAACAAAGTAGTATTAGTACCTGGAAGGAAGAGATAAAAAAGATGGTCTAAAGCTTAGCTAAAGTATAATAATGTTTACGGTAAATAAAAGAAAATAAATTAAAAATATTTGATTAAAGAAAGAGTTTCTATTAAATGTGTATTAAGTGTATATAACTCATATAATTCAAATAGATTTTATACAATAATGAGTGAGAGCTGGAGATAATATGACAACTTGAGTCATATTCAATATTATGTAGTTTAATTTATTTGTTATCTCACTAAACAGTGACCTGAGTTGAATTAATTAAATCATTATGACTTACCAGCTGGTGATGTTAACCATATCTCAAGAACGCCCCTCTGTGTATATGTCATATCTATATAGACCTGGATGTGTTCGATATAGTTGACCTCATTGTCTTGACCTTGACATCCCGATGTATCTAGGGTGATCTTCACCGTTTGACCAGACACGAGTTGACTAGAAAAAAGATATTATATTATTATTGTTATTGAACGAGGAGAAGTATTTGGATTTTAATAATATATATATATATATATATATATATATATATATATATATATATATATATATATATATATATATATGTATATATTGTGTGTGTGTGTGTTTTAAAATATAATATATATAATATATATAATATAATATAATATAATATAATATAATATAATATAATATAATATAATATAATATAATATATGTGTGTGTGCGTGCGTGCATGTGTGTGTGTATGTGTGTGTGTGCGTGTGTGTGCGTGCGTGTGTGCGTGCATGCGTGCGTGCGTATATCCGTGTTTGTTTGGCACTCTTAACAACAGTTACAGTCCAATTCCATTTCTAACGCACAACATAATATACATACAATATTCGGTAGACTTACACAGGGAACGCTGTACTGTCTTCTTTATCAGATGATACTGTACATATACTCTTCTCTGGGACTGTCTTAAACTTGGATTTGTCAGAGGCGTTTATTAAGGAATAGGCATTCAGTAAACCGAAGCCAAATTTGCTGTTTACCATGAAGCCAGCTCCATTTTGATGCCAGCCACTGACAGCTGATAGGGAGTTGTAATCAGAGGTCCAAACAACGAGATGTTGTACATCACGCCATGTCAACTCTGGGCTATCAATAATATGGGGTAGGGGAGACACGATCACAGTAATAACAGTTATATATACATACATACATACATACATATATACATAGTGAGTGAGTGAGTGAGTGAGTGTGAGTGAGTGAGTGAGAGAGAGAGAGAGAGAGAGAGAGTGAGAGAGAGAGAGATAGATAGATAGGTAGATAGATAGATAGATAGATAGAGAGAGAGAGAGAGAGAGAGAGAGAGAAGAGAGAGAGAGAGAGACGATAATAATATTTTAAAACAAATATCAAACTTTCTCTCAAACTTACTTCTTTTGTAAAAGAAGCGCAAATATTCCGGCCGCTAGAGGCGCTGAAGCTGATGTTCCTGTAAATTCGTTTGTACACTGGCCGTTGATATCTGTACTCACCTGGTGGGGGGACGATGGGGGAGGGTGAGGGAGTAGAGAAAAGTATTACAATAGAACCATTATAAACCGAACTTAAACGAAGCACACCAACAAGTAAAAATAGCTAATAATAGCTAATAATACCATCTATACCTAATAATACGCTACGAATCATCATCATCTGGTCCTATCCTGTGTTATAGACACACAGATGATGTTATCAATATTGAAGAGTAAACATCTCACTGACAATAAAAGTCATTATTCGGGATAAGGTGTTTAGGTATTATTAGCTGTGGATTTTCTTCGACATTTTGATACATTTTGTGATAATAAATGATCCAGAAAGTGTTGTTATTACTCTCTGATGGTAGATATATCTAACGGATTACAATAATACTAGCTGGTACTCGTACTTTACAAACATCTCACACAATATAATTTTTCGGTAAACCGTTTATCAGTCGTCAGTAAAATGTTTTCAAATTACGTATATCCAATGATCGAAGGTGAATAGACCCGATGGTGAAAAGGCTTGGGTGGGTAGCGAACCCGGAGCCTAAACGGAAATGCCACAACAACATCTCCATTATGAGAAGTTCGAAAGATGTTTGCTCCGAAAACACTTTCGAGGAGAATCTTTAACGCGATGAGTTGATGATTGTCAATAAATAATTAACAAACAAACCGAAATGTACCAAAGATGGCGGACGACTGCGTCATTCAAGAGAAGGTTCCGAAAATGTTACAAATGTCTTTGTGTATTATTTTATTGGCCCAACTCTGTATTACTAAAGGGTTAACTAGCAACTAGTATATTTTATAATGTTTATAATTCGTTATATTAATATCTAAAATTCCAGCTAATGGCTCAGAATTAATAGCCCAGATATTTATAATAATAACGTGTTTCGAGCCCGGAATAACCTGATAATTGACAACACCTGTTAGCGACTGAGCTACGTATGTAGGCTAATACGAAATGTTCTAAATATAGTGAGTGTGCGAATGAATACGTAAGTGAGTAATTGATTGATTGATGGATTAAGTGAATGATTGAGTCAGTCAGTCAGCAAGTGAGTGAGTATGTCAGTGAGTATGTCAGTCAGTCAGTCAGCCAGTAATTGATTGATTAAGTGAGTGAGTGAGTGAGTGAGTGAGTCTAGTAGAGTGACCAACGTTCTATTGACTTGTATTTCATCTTACTATCTGAGTGGCCATATTATACATATAGAGATGAGTACTAACTAACCAAGTTTTAAATCATAAGCTTCATTAGGACAAGATAATAGACTCTAGAACCCGAAAAAAACATCTACAAGTCATCTTAAGACGAGAGACGTACGCTATTTTTTACTTAGTTTTCTATTAGCCAATCAGAGCCTTCTATACAGATTTAGCCAATCACATTCGGCGTAAGATAGTCAAGCCGTGTTCAGATACAGAGGTCACTACGGTCTGGATCTACACTTAGAATAGTGTACCAACAGCCTCTATCGTCATCATCATCATCATCATCATCATCAATATTATCATTAATTACATTATCATAATCATTATCATCATCATCATCATCATCATCATCAATATTATCATTAATTATATCATTGTCATATATGATATACATTAACGTTAGTTTCTTCTTCTTCTAGCCTATACAAAAAATAATATTATAATAATAATAATAATAATAATAATAATAATAATAATAATAATAATGTCGAGCCGTGCTATCGCGTTAGTTAGAGCATAGAACTGATAACCAAAGGATCGCAGGTCGAAGTTCCGGATCTGCAATACTGTCATATGACGACTAGCTGACTAAACCAAAAATGAGAACCTATATGTCTAAATAACGGTATGGGACTATAGTGGCAGCATGCGTCGTATACTCCGTTGGGAGTTTATAAAATGTATTTATGATACACATATGTGTGTGTGTGTGTGTGTGTGTGTGTGTGCGTATGTCTGAATGGAGTAGATGTATGCGTGTGTTTGTTTCCGTGCATATGTACATGCACAACATACATACATATATATATATATATATATATATATATATATATATATATATATATATATATATATATATTCTGCGATTCACATTCAGTGTACCACCATAACCATAAACGTACAGAGAACAATATATTTAACTCACAATCTTCTGTTCTCCATAAGCTCCACTAGAGTATGTTGTTCCCATGGTACTAGCGCACATCTCGGCGTACCATGGTGATGTTAGACTGTGAGACGCACTACTACAAGATATCGTATAGATGGAGCCAGTGTAGCCATCACAGTCACAGTTGTCATCATTAATCCCGCCATTACCGGAAGCCCACACATAGATGGCGCCTTTACCATTGCGACCCTATAAAACAACAAGACAAAGTTGTTTTTTTATCATTACCATCATCATCAACATCATCATCATCATCACCATTATCATATAAAGTATATATTGTTTTACATAAAGCTGTTGTTTGGTTCTCATTGTCTTTCTATAATTTGTTGTCATTTACTTCTGATAATATTTCTCATATTTATCAATATAATACGATAAACGATTTCTTGTCTCACTTTTGATCACTTTTACTGATCGATTTATGCATGTTAGATCATTGATCCATCTACATCATCTTAGGGATGGGTTTAGAGTAATCATCAAACTATTTGTTTTAGTTAAAGCCGGAATAGCCTGATATGTAAATAATAGGAGACTTCAATATGGTTCCTGTTGTTTTAAGTTAATTAGAAGAAACATATCTCTAATATAGACCCACAAAATAAGAGATAACTTTTTCTCATATTACTGTTTATTTCTGACGTCACTAAAGGTTGGTTGTCAGTTAAGGTTTTATATAATACAATATTTTATCCGACTATTTTTTCACACATAAATATTGTTAGATTCACCGAAGCATTTGACTAAGTGTGCTGCTATATATTTTGCCTACAGCATGAATTTCCTGTTTTCTTTCAACCTTGTTCAAAATAAAATATGTGAAGCCCTTCCAACTGAGAACAGTTCTGTAAATGTTAATCGCTTACAGTTTGGTGACGCCTTAAAATGCTTCCCATTTATAGGTTTTCTCGAATAAATCATGCTTGAGCGGCATCTCTAACAATGGAAAACGTGAAGTGTTTACAGATCAATACGAAACTTATATCAGATATGTGAATTATTTGTTTACGGGGGATTGTTTTAATATGTAGTCAATTGTTCGTGCCACATTGGGAATGATTATAAAATGTGGATCTCTGCCCTATCTACGTGCTATCCTAATGTCAACGAAGTGTTGCTATTACTGACATTTTTGATGCCTTCTTCAAAAGCTTTAGTTGCTAACTTGGCTGGACCTTCTACCGTCTCCCCGTTGTCAGTTGGACCCCAGCTGGCGCTGTATATATCGACAACATCTAAACCATGGTTCAGAGCTAACGATTCCAATTTGTCTGTCACAATCCCATCCAACATCCTAATACCTGGAAATATAAACATATTGTATGTGAATCTCTTCTCTCTCTCTCTCTCTCTCTCTCTCTCTCTCTCTCTCTCTCTCTATATATATATATATATATATATATATATATATATATATATATATATATTATATATTGGCTCTTATTTTATGTTTTACTACTCTCCCAATTCCATAATATATATATATATATATATATATATATATATATATATATATATATTGATTAATTAAATAGTTAGTTAGTTATTTAAGTGAGTGAATGAGTGAGTGAGTGATTGAACTAGTAAATCGGAGTTAATTATTCAAAGATTATGTCAGAATGGAAGAGCACGTGATCATTTCCCGATTGGTCAACTCACCTCCAAGTTTAGCATCATAAGCCACGCCCACGCCACATATTTTGTTATTGGCTACCATCGCTATCTCACCTGCACACCGCGTGCCGTGTCTGAATAAAGCAGATAACACGAACATAAAATATTAAAATAACATTATCTATAGTAATACGTCTCTGTCTCTAAACCACATCTACAATATAGACGTAACATTCTATTTTCGCCGACAGATGGCAGCTCTAGATCATATCACGTGCCATTGTTTACCCCGGCAATAGCCAGGTTTACAATAAAACGTTTGCGACCTGTCTAAATCTGGCTAGGATATACAATACCATCATGCGGAAGGGGGGGGGGTTGAAAATATTTGTTTTATTCGCTTTTTTCCCCTTCAACCTCCACTAGGATGATGTAAAGCTGACAAACAAATGCATTAATATTCATGACTACAACGACGACTATTCACGATTACGATCGCGAATATTCATAACGATGTTGCGGCACCAAAACGACAATTGGTCGGTTTATAACCGTGTCCCGGTTATTGACTGTTATTTAAATCACATCAATTTATGGTTGGTTATTATCAACTATTAATATATAATAAACCGTCCTTTCGATTAATATCAAGTTGACACAATTTGATCTTGACCGATCTGAGGCGACTTCGTGGCCTAGCTGACAGCGTGTTTGGTTATAGAGCTACGCCATCTGGCTTCAAACCCCGACCTGGCGACGTCTTAAGGGTGTTTCATCTTTCGCTTCCCGTCTTTACGATTTAGCTTATCGTGTATGCAAATGGTCTTAATGGAGGAGGATCATTTATGTATACATTTCTGTTGACTTAGCGATGTCAGTTTTCATTGTTTATGTTACCTTTCATCATCAGTCATCTAACCTTATAACACAAAATTGCTCACCAATTAAGAAACATTTAATATTTACTGTTTTATAACTGATATTTCACCGATATGTTATCAGTTATAACAAATACATAGAGATAACAAATCAGTTGTCGGCTGAAATATTGACAATCTTATATGTTATTGTGTCTCACATGCATGCACGCATGCACGCACGCACGCACCCCCCCCCCCACACACACATGTTGATAAATTAACTTACTTATTTGTCTTTTTAGAGTCATATCTCGGGCTGGGGTCATCATCATCATCATTATAGTCATAACTTGCTTCTGGGCTCTGATTAGTATTAAACATATATATATATATATATATATATATATATATATATATATATATATATATATATATATATATATATATATATATATATATATATATAAAACACTGTCCCCATATCTGTGTGTATAAATCTGTGTCACTCTGTGTATGTGTGTGTGCGCGTGTGTGTATGTATGTGTGCGCGTTTATGCGTGTGCGTGTATGTGAGTGCGCATGTGTACGTCTGCGTGCGTGTCTAAATTACCAACATATCAAACTAAGTTAATTATCACAATTGTTTATAATTCAAAATAATCTTTAACCTAGGTGTCATCAAATTGATCTATTTGGTGATAAAATGTACAAAATATCAACATACGTAGTTTTTAGCTAGATCCGGATGATTTCTCTCTAATCCTGAAAGCAAACATACACACGACCTAGTTAACTCACGTGATGAGAAAACATGACAATAGTTCCTTACTCCAGCAACCATCATCACGTGACACGGCCCTCATGTATCACGACCGGGTCACGCGATTGACGCTGCCATCTTGTCTACGTCATTTCCGGCAAATGATGGCTCGATTGACGTCTTCCCGTCGCCGGCTGACATTCAAGATGGCGGATAGTCCAGGTGATGTCATGACGTAAGAATATCATTAATAATTTTGAACTATGGACAGAAAAACACACCTGGCTGAACTACACCAACTCTGGCGATGGAGGCGTGACTAGCGGACATTAACCGTACTAAATGACGTCATCGATCAGCCATCTTGAAAGGAAAATAGTATCACCTTTGTTGATATTTGGTGATCAGCAAAATGTCACTCAGTTATTTAAAGTATAAAGTGAAAAGGGGCAATTAAAGTGATGTTAGGGTTGTTTATAGCACTAATTTTTCCATATCTATCTATCTACTACTATCTATCTATCTATCTATATATATATATATATATATATATATATATATATATATATATATATATATATAACCGTGGATCATATTGAAATAAATGGAAGCCAAAGTCTATCAGAAAATCACGTCCACCCCCCGCCTACACCCCCGTGAAATATTTCTTAAGGTAGGTTAATTATTATGTATTTTTGAATATTATTAATAACGCCTAACTAATCTAGCCGCCTCCTTGGCCTAACTGGTAGCACAGTTGGCCACAAATCTATACCACCTGGGTTCAAACCCCCGGCTGGGCTATATCAGAAGGGTGTTTCATCTTTTACTTCTCCTCAACACCTTTGGAAGTCACTAGTCCGACTACCTTATGTATAAAAATGGCCGTAAAACATCAACATCTTACATCTAATAAGAAATGTTAGAGAATGATAAGCTAATTGAAGTCATCAGTTATTGTTAGCTATCGGGAGTGATATAGCTATATTGATAGCTAACACAAAGGCTAGCATTATAGCTAACCTAAAGCCTAACATTATAGCTAGCCTAAAGGCTAACACAATAGGAAATGTAATTACCATAACGAGGTATGTGGCGACAAAAGGGGTGCAATTCTCATAATTATCTCGCTCCATCTCGCCAGATGTC
>JAODUP010000375.1:370000-387500 GCA_025642065.1 Paralvinella palmiformis | reverse complement strand
ATTTGTATGGGCCGAGGTTGTGTATACTCCCTAGGGGAGTTGAGATGGTGAGGTTATACCAATAGTTAGATTGGACAACACTAAAACCTTAAGTAGGCCAACTATAGTTATGTTAATAGAAATAATAACACTAATACTAATACTACTACAAATAATACTACCATTACTACTACTACTACTATTACTACTACTACTATTACTACTACTACAACTACTACTATTAATATTTTTATTATCATTATTAATAGTAGTAGTAGTAGTTGTAGTAGTAATAGTAGTAGTAGTAGTAGTAGCAGTACCATGTTTATTATTAATACTAGTAGTTACATCAGTACTACTTATTTATCCCAACAATTAGTACTAGTACTACTGATGTAGTACTAACAGTGACTAATGTTGGTAAACAATTGTTCGAAGGTCTTGGGTTCGATTCCCTTCTCTATGTTTACGTCCATTCACCTATCCGATGGGATACTGGGCTGGTCAATAGGATAATAGGTCAGGTCATGATTACTGATAATTAAAATGTAGGTGATAGATAACCTTGTATCAGTTAAGGTGCGTTGGTGAGTTAGTGAATGAGTGAGTGAGTAGGTGTGTGAGTGAGTGAGTGAGTGTTTAAATGTTGTTTCCCTTGTACTATGGAACTAGACCTTGGTCTAATTGGTAGCGCGTTAGACCACAGATGAGTTCGAATCTCGGCGTGGGCATATCTGAAGGTTGTTTCATCTTTGACTTCGCTTTGACGGCTCATTTAGCGTACCATGTGCACAAAAGTGGCCGTAAACCATCAATCACCATCATCTCACATACATGAACCGATCGGATCTTTTATTGTTGAATGAAAAATTGACCAAAACACAAGCAACACTTCTATTCGAGCACACCACCGTAATATCTGTAATGCGACACGTTACCCACTGTACTATTGGGAGTCCCTTGATTAACTTGATTAGATACAAAATATATTAGTTATGTTTATATGTTTGTATCATAATATAAAATATGTATTGATGGATGCTTATGAAGAGTTATACATTAATAAACAACAAGAACAACAACAACAATAATAATAATAATAATAATAATGTGTGACTTTAGACCACATATATGAATATTTGTATCGCGTGATATATATATATATATATATATATATATATATATATATATATATATATATATAATCAACTAAAATTTACATCCAGAGATACTATACAGCCAGTATACTATATGGTACTATGCCATAATATGGGGGTACTCCATTTTTATTGCTTTTATCTCGTCCCGTAAGTATCTGGACGCATCAATTGAATCTCCATCATATAATTACTACATCAACACCCGATCAACACTTACTATATTAAATGTACCAGTTCAGTAAGTGGTAAATAGTATGTCATTTCTAGGTGATTTCTATCTACCACAACAAACCGCGCCTTGGCGTGGCTATCACGTGGGTGGGGTACGAGCCACAACAAAATGGATTATCAGAGAGAAATTATCACCAAATGACAACAAGGAACCACTTCACCGATTGTTGTCATACCCGGAATTGTTTTACCCACGCATATCACACACGCACACTCACACACTCACACACACACACACACACACAGAGACAGACAGACACACACACACACACACACACAGAGACAGACAAACATACACACACACACACACGGTCGTCATATAAGGGTTGATAATACCGAGAATGACGCCTACACTAGAGTTATAAACAATCGTTGCTGTTATTAACAAATCAATTATTGATAAGCGAAACAAACACTTAGTGAGAGCCGACAAATGAAAATAACAAACTGAATCAGTAATATTCCGAACACAGCTCGCTCTCTGCTCAAGCGGCACTCGTGAGCATTGACCCGGTTTGGCGGACGATCGTCGTAACGCCTTCTAGGAATGTCACCACGTTTGAGGTGAAATGGCCGGATGTTGTCACGTGTTGGTCGGTCGGTGTGCGATATGTGCGTGTACGCTATAGAACGATGCAGGCTAAGCGAAGGGGTTGGTTGGCTACGATACAAGAGGTTCTCGGCTCGAAGCCATTCACCATTCGCCGGATTGTGAAATTGACGACAGCCGGTGTGAAGCAGGCAGGGTCAGAACGGGTACAACCACTTCGTCCATAATATGACCCCAAGTCATTTATAATAAATTAATATAATGCAAAACTGTTGGTAATCTAATAGAATATTGTCCTCCAGACAATATAACCCCTCAGGGAGTTGAGAATGGCCTAGCACTGTACAGTTGCGTATACAAGAAAATAAAGGGGAGATAAGACCCCTAAAACATACGACAAACAATTAGTTTTATTTATCTCGTTCACTTTTAACCCGTATCACGTACGTAGAACCTCCCCCTCCCATATCGCCGAACAATATGGCCGCTTCCTAACCTCCGACCCCCCAGTCACGTGACTGCTTTACTCACCAGATACCACTGTTTGTCCCATTTTTCGTCACTATACCGGATGTTACGATAAGCACGTGCTTCCTGTCGTTTGTCTATAAAATCTCTCTTGACTCTCTCTACAGACCGTTGTTGTTCGGCCCATAACACCTAGAGGATGGTAAATAGAAAATATTAACTCCGGACTTATTATACTATAATAACAACAACAACAACAACAACAAATAATAATAATAATAATAATAATAACAATAATAATAATTTTTATCAGTTATTATTAAATGTTGGTGTGTTTCATTTATTTTTATTATTCATATTGTCGTCTGCCGATGGAAATCGACGCACGTTGATATACTGATGGAGAGCGATTGAACTCTGACCTGATAAGAGGCTCATATTGAGTTAGATACCAACCAGACGGACATATTGGTATCTAGATAGACACATTTAGAAAGAAGCATCGACGATCAAACTAAGTATGAGTATTGAGATCATCTATATCGGATAAAATTACTTACTTACTAAAAGAAATTTTTATTTTATTAAATTAAATTGACAAAATAAAAATAAACAAAAGGAAAACGAAGAATAACAAATATTTATAATGAATTTATAGTAATTTAATTGGGGCGGTCAAAAGTCAAACCTAGATTTTAATATTGCTTAGGGATATTTCCCATTTACAGCACATATATAGAGATCTTGGGGAGAGGTTTAAGGTAAGGTATATGTGTGTGTGTGTGTGTGTGTGTGTGTGTGTGTGTGTATGTGTGTGTGTGTGGTAAGATATGTGCGTGGTAAGGTATGTGTGTGGTAGGGTATGTGTGTGGTAAGGTATGCGTGTGGTAAGGTATGTGTGTGGTAAGGTATGTGTGTGGTAATATATGTGTGTGCTAAGGTATGTGCGTGGTAAGGTATGTGCGTGGTAAGGTATGTGTGTGGTAAGATATGTGTGTGGTAAGGTATGTGTGTAGTAAGGTATGTGTCGGGTAAGGTATGTGTGTGGTAAGGTATATGTGTGGTAAGGTATGTGTGCGGTAAGATACGTGTGTGGTAAGGTATGTGTGTGGTAGAGTATGTGTGTGGTAAGGTATGTGTGTGGTAGGGTATGTGTGTGGTAGGGTATGTGTGGTATAAGACATGTGTGTGGTAATGTATGTGTATGGTAAGGTATGGGTGTGGTAAGGTATGTGTGGGGTAAGTTGTGGGTGTCCGGTGGTATGTCTCTTCATAGAAGAACAGACTTAATTTAGATACATTATAACTAATCTTAACTCTAAAGAGCGCCACCTATCGGTCACCGCAGGAACTGGTGAGGTGTCCTGACAGCTGTTCCATTTGACGGACATCGTCCCACTTAAATAATTTGACCTATCCGTATCCTTTTATATTCTGAACGATTCTCGCTGTTCAAATAACTGCTCAATAACGATATCGATCCGAACATAATTTGTCGATTGTCATATTCTGTAATTGACAAAGTGCTTATTTCTCGATTGATCAACTGACACGTCACTAACACAGCGTCGTACCTAATGTTATCAAACTGAGAACGACACGGTTCTGTCAGAGCTAAATAGGGGAGGGGTGTCTCTGTAATTAACGGTTAAGATATGCCGACACACCCTTGATCGTTCCCGATATGCAACAAAAGACGAAATTAACACAAAACAAATGGCGTTGGGAATTATTTCCCCAGCATCCCCCCCCCCCTCCACGCACACACAAATATAATTCGTGATAATTCGGCCCACGAATCACCGACACGAACACGATTCGCCCAAAAGAGGTGACGCGGGAGTCATTTTCAGATTAAAGCCTACATTTTTCCCGGAAGTGGATTCTCGGCGGGAGTTTTAGGTGCTCAGCAACGTTTCATCTATCTCATCATAATGCACCAATCCTTAGAGAGTGGGTGAGAGTGGGAGAGAGTGGGTCACCGTTTATGGCTCGGTCCATCCAACGTCCGATATGGTCGATTCAGGTTGGGACGATAATTAGTTTCGACACCCGTGGAACGCTTTGTTCGAGGTCCAATATCGGATGCGTTGGTACGCGTTTTAGCGCTGCCACCAATTCCTTTGTGGGCGATAACACGGAGACTTGTGTCTGTGTTTGTACTGGTGGCTGAAGGTCGACGGACTGATGAATGCTCTAGTAATTGACTGGTGAAAAGCTATTGGATACCTTGGTGTTGGTAAATAACAACATTACTTCGACTTGTGACGCCATAAATGGTGAATTGTGCTGAAGTAAACAATAAAATGGCTTAATTGTCTCTGATTGCTCTCTCTCTCTCTCTCTCTCTCTCTCTATTATATATATATATATATATATATATATATATATACATGATTGATCACAGTGATAATATAGAATACAATTTTTTCTTGGAAGAATAGCCTCCCAACTCTTTAACTACCACGCAAGTCAGATGACTGACGTAAAAAATCCATCACGTGATTACTGGAAGCTCCGCCCACCTCCCATAATCTACACCGTTCGACAAATGTCAGCAGACCATTTGGTTGTCGCTGTCCCCGGATAGAGAGATTGGATTCATGATAACGTCCAATGACGTCGATAGAATGGTGACTATCCCGGATGTGGGAGGATATCCTGCTTACGTCTAGTACGGATCAGTTGATTAAGGCATTTCAATTAGTTAGACGCCCCGCCAGGAGGGAACAACAGATCCTGGTCGGTGGGTATGGTTAACCGGAATGATCCCAAAGACCGATTTCCACTGAGATAGAGATCCTCGTTGCCCGTTAAACGAAATCTCGGGATCATTATGGCGGTAGCCGAGTGATCCTGACGGCTGGATGATTGTAATAAAGGACTCCAGGTCCATAATAAATAAGCTATGGTTGGATGGTCAGATCTTAATGATCTCCACTGGTCTGTTGAAGTACACCAGCGAGCCCTACATCCAACTGGTAGTAAATGAGATATCTCAAAAACTGCTCCAGATTAAGTTAGCAATCCCTATCTGACTAGTAAACTATCGTTGAGACAACCTATTAATATTAGACCAGTCACTCATGAACAAGGAACTATATGCAAATGATCATCGTGACTAGTTATCGGTGACTAACGTAACTTCATAATCTGACGACAGAAAACTAAAGATTTCCATCTTCAACTTTCAATACAACGGGATCCCGATGACGTAATTTGGGTGTGGGGGGGGGGGTTTGAAACAACCACATATTTAACCTAATTATAGAAGTGTTCTCAAAAGATAGAGACGAGTCAATCCAGGATCCTAATGGTCCTGATTCTGAAGGCGCCACCTATCTGTTGACCGTTGCTCATTTTCCCGCCAAATCCCGATGTCGTGATGGCTGTGTCCGGACGCCCACTACCGAAGCCGAACAAAAGCCGACGTAATCGCACCGGAAATGGGCTCCACCGACTCTCGGCCATCGTAGATCTCTTAATAACCGTCAGCACTCTCGATAACGTGTCAAAAGGCGAGAGCCGATTTACGCGAATCAGCGCCCAGAATACGGCACGGGGGCCGGGATCGAGTCACGTGACCAGATGAGTCACGTGACCACATCAGTTGCGGCCTCGTCGGCTTCGTTGGCGATTATCGCGCTCGAAAATAAGCGACAGCGACCGGAAGTGGCGACCATGGCGCGACCCCTGACGAGCTGTAGCGGAAATTGCGCCCTCTAGCGGTTTATCGGTAACGACTGGTGATGGCGAAATGGACGCTTACCTGTGACAGGAATAGTGGATATATAGCTTAATGAATAGGGAGCTGATACTGTTATTATTGTTATTGTCGTTGTGCAGAAGGCAGGGGGGTAGGAGTAACAAAATTAATAATTTTGCGATCATCATAAAGCAATAAATGAATGAATAATAAAAATATTATTGCTAAATTATGAATGTGACTCATTCAATTAGAGATAGGCATATATATATATATATATATATATATATATATATATATATATATATATATATATATATATAGATATATATAGTAGAGGAGAGAGAGAGAGAGAGAGAGAGAGAGATAGATAGATAGAGATGGGATGTCTAATTATTTATACAGCTGTTGTTGTCTAAATTTATTAGATATAAGGATTCTAACAGAAAATAAATGTTCCTTATAACTTACCTTACATACATGAGTTAGTACATTTATATATTTGTATCCAGTCCCAATAACTCACTAAATACCCCCCCCCCTCCTGAATAACTTACTCTACTGTCACTTATTAGTGTACGTGTATGATGATCCGATGATCTTTTAGATCTTCCAGGATGATCCAACTTCTCAAATAGAAAATGGTTTGCCAGACGACCAATCTGAGGAGAGATAATATGGAAATATAAGATATATTGATATGGATCTGATAGAATATATGTTATAACTATCTAAAACAAATGGATAGAGATTAGACAAAGATAGATCAGAGACAAAGATAGATCAGAGACAAACATAGATCAGAGACAAACATAGATCAGGGACAAAGATAGATCAGAGACAACCATAGATCAGAGACAAAGATAGATCAAAGACAAAGATAGATCTGGAACACCCATAGATCAGAGACAAAGATAGATCAGAGACAAAGATAGATCAGAGACAAAGATAGATCAAAGACAAAGATAGATCAAAGACAAAGATAGATCAGATACAAAGATAGATCAGAGACAACCATAGATCAGTGACAAAGATAGATCAGAGACAAAGATAGATCAGAGACAAACATAGATCAGAGACAAATATAGATCAGAGACAAAGATAGATCAGGGACAAAGATAGATCAGAGACAAAGATAGATCAGTGACAAAGATAGATCAGTGACAAAGATAGATCAGAGACAAAGATAGATCAGAGACAACCATAGATTAGAGACAAAGATAGATCAAAGACAAAGATAGATCTGGAACACCCATAGATCAGAGACAAAGATAGATCTGGAACACCCATAGATCAGAGACAAAGATAGATCAAAACAAAAATAGATCAGAGACAAAGATAGGTCAGAGACATAGATATACCAGGGACAAAGATAGATCACAGACAAAGATAAATCAGAGACAAACATAGATCAGGGACTAAGATAGATCAGAGACAAAGATAGATCAGAGGCAAAGATAGATCAGGGACAAAAATAGATCAGGGGCAAACATAGATCAGAGTCAAATAGAAGTTATGGATAAATGGATCATCGTGATTAAAGACTGATTAGTGAGTGAGATAAATCGCAGACAAAGATAGATCACATAAATCAAAGACAAACATGAATAGATAACACGCAGAAAACATGCAAAGTGTAAATTGTGTAAATATAACGTACACAGGTGAGAGTCAAAGTTAGAGCAGGAACAAAGGTGTATTTCTAAATAGATGAATTACAAATAGTAGAATTCTGAAATATTATTATATATTAGTTATCTTTGATATTATTCTGATAATTATTGATAATTATTGCACAGTTTATTGATATGATAATAACATATCATTTTGTTTTATTTGTTCCAATCAGAGAAATAAAACAATTCATTCAAAAATCAGTTTCTTCAGGTAAATAACTTGTGGTAACATAAATTCAAAAGGCCAGAGGGAAAAAATAACCAGGATTAATAACAACATACATAAAATTGATTTATTTCTCCTAGATATTCGTTATATGATGTCAAAAAATAGACTTCCTGCATATCTCAGGTTAAGATTTGACATGACAGTGACACTACGCCTTTTACTTATATATATATATATATATATATATATATATATGAATCAGAAAGAAATCAGCATTTAGGTCTCCTAATTAACTCATTTCTACCTGATCAGTTTTAGATAGTTATTAGAGGAACGAGGAAGTATTGATGACGTAATAATTTCTGTTAGTTGATAAAAGCGACATTTACACCCATTGACCTCTGATGTGTCAGAGAAGTGTTTGTTTGAGTGTACTGTGGCCAGTGACAAGGCAATTGTCCGCACTAAGACGGTGTTCCTATTGATTTATTGACACAATAACCGATATCTTCTGACTTGTCACGAAGCTGATATTACAACTTTATCTGATAGACTTCGAGCCTTGTTCGTGACGCATACCGCTACAACCATATCGATGTCTAAATCCGCACTCACAGCTAGACGCACACCCGCACGCACGTACACACGCAAGCATGCACGCTCGCTAGTCTGCACACGCGGACACCCGAACAATGCAAAATGCGAACAAAAGACGCGCGAACATAAACATACAATGGGACGAGATATTACACGTCTTACCATGAACAGTCCCTTTTAGGATTCAGATTCCTGATGAATCGGCCAGATGTTAGAGAGAGAGAGAGAGAGAGATTGTTGTTTTATTGAGTTACTAATATAATCCTGTTTCGTCTATTCCGTGTGTACGAATGTGTTCTCTGTTCAGTAGAACACGTGGTCTAGTTGTACTCTAAAATGTTCTCTGATTGTTGCTATCCGATTCCGGAGTAATAAGTTGGTCCTTTGTGTGGGTGGGGGTGGAGGGAATCCCTTTATTATGAGTGACTTGTGAGGTTTGAGAGATAACTGGAAGACAAAATAAGATAGGGACTGGTTTTAGAAGAAATAAAAACAGTTAACAATAAATAGTTAATAATATATCTACTTTAAGTCAACATCGACAAATCCCGGTAAAACGAGTATACATAATCCGTTATTGGGGGGTGGTCGTGACAGCTGATATATTATGTATTCTTCGGAAAATCATTAATAGGAATATCCTGATTAATCGTCCAAATGTTGTAATAACGTTTATGGATTATCTATGCCCATACCATGTCGGTAACCCTCCTCCACACACACACACACACACACACACACATACATACATACATACACACACACACACACACACACACACAGCTATCTATCTATCTATCTATTCATTTAACGATCAATTTATCTAGGTTACTCTTTAACAAGTCAAAACTATCACCAAATATCAGCTGAATGTCAACAAACTTTATTTGACAACAAATATGGCGGCCATCATTACCAAAAAGTCGCAGAGTAATCTGACCGAGTCGCCGAAAGTTTGTCAGTTTTAAAACAATTCTCATATCAACCATTACAGATAGATTCTAGCCGATAAAACGAGAATAGTTACTAGTTCTGTAGACATTACCACCGCCACAATGGCCCGTAAGTGTGGCAGGCGCAAGAGGGAGCCACTAGTCGGCTAGTAGGACCGGACTAAATGCGCGCTCTATTTGCGTTGGTTAAATATTAATGCAACAATCAGAGCTTATATCTGTCCAACTTTTTATTGTTTGTATCATTATCTGGCGGTCTGTAGACGGTGTGAGGGGCTCTGTATTGTCGATTATTTGTGGACACGAAGCCAGGATTTATGACAGAACGACATTTGTGTGTTTTGGATACCAGGCCAAACCCTGGTAATATGGTCAATATGTTAAACAGAAATATGGACAGGCACATAGATGGCATATTTATATGAATTTTGTTATATATATATATATATATATATATATATATATATATATATATATATATATATATATATATATGCGTGCGTGTGTGTGTGTGTGTGTGTGCTTGTGTATGAGTTTGTGTTTCTTTGTGGGTGCGTGTGTTATGTGTGTGCGCGCGAATGTATATTTCATCTCCATAGAGACTTAGGAATCCTGATAGTCTCCCGTGGTTGTTGACACTGAACACGTTAGGGGTCGCCACCATCAAAGCATCGTAGAGGATCGACGTTAAAAATGCATACCGTCAACCGGACGTCGACGTCAAACATCCCAAATGGAGAGAGAGAGAGAGAGAGTTTTAGAAGAAATTTGTCAAATGACGTCATGTTCCTTTGATATTCACAAAGCATTGGAGTAGTTGATGACACCCAATCTGTTTGTTCTTTATTGTGATAGAGAAGGGTTATCAACTGTGGCCCAGCGGGTAGGCTGGTCGGTTAGAAATATAGGACATCGGGGCTCGAATCTAGTATGTGGTAGCCATTAGATGGTTAATAGTACCCAATATGATGCAGCATCTTCCTTTGTTCACATATAACCTTTGACCGTTTGAAACTTTCTTCTCATATATTTATCAGGAAATGTTAGTCAATGTCAGACAGAGGTCAAATGTTGACAAACATTGTTTTCTTATCGCTCATTTAGAGTGATAGAAAAATCTTTATGGTAATATATATCCCTCTTTATATACTTCACGAAGAACATTACACATACATACACACACACACACACAACACACACACACACACACACACACACAACAGAAACACACCCACATACACACACACACAAATATACAAAAACACACACACACACAAACACACACAAAGAAACACACACACACACATACACACAAATATACAGAACACACACACACACACAAGCATACACAAAAAAACACATACACACATACACACAAATATACAAACACACACACACACACACACACAAACATACACAAACAAACACAAACAAATACACCAGAAAAGTGTTTCAAACGGATATTTTCAATGTGACAGGCGTTGAGGATTTCATTTTTTAAGCCTCTCCCCAAAATCCGCTAAGTTTCAGGGATAAATGAGACGGACCCATCTGTTTCCGCATTGCTTCGTTCGCGCTTGGGTTAGCGCCACCTATCGGCGATCCTTGGAAAAATAAGATGGATGTTTTTCTGAATCCTCCTCCTCCGAAGCCATCCGGAGTTAACTTTGACGAGAAAAGAATGGTTCGTCGTTAAAGATCCGGAACACTTTTGTCTCAGTTACGTCATATTCGCCTTCTCGAAGATGACTGGATCTGACAGCAGTTCCACCATCCAGTCACAGCTCATTTGGTCGATCTTGATAAAGATCATTCCGGAGTGGGATGTGGGAGGACGATCTTTAACAACACGTCATTAACAGTTTGTCGACAGTTATACGAGGCAAATCATGTGACAGGAAGTGTCATTTATCGCATTGAACTCGACCCATCATTGACCTTTCCTTGTCTGTTTTAATGTCTGGATATACCCGGAGTTACCTGAACACTATAACTATTTATTATTGTTGGAATAAACATGATGTTATTATGACAGGATGTTAATTTAATTAACTAATCGGTTTGACTAATTACTGGTTACCAGAAAATATCAGGTCTTCAGATGACTTAAAGGTGTACTAGTAATGAGTGAGTGGCTCAATGAGTGAGTGACTCAATTAGCGAGTGAGTAAGTGAGTCTTTCTCTGTATGGGCGTTCCTGGGGTCAATTCCCGTGGAATTAACGATAATTCGATGAAACATCCCATGAACCCACACAATACTGGGATTCGAACTCTAGCCTGCTCAAAGATTCATTCATCAATAAGCAATAACCATCCCAATAACCAATTTCTTTTTCTTCAACTGACTGAACACCGTTCAACTTCCTCAGCTCTCCCTGACACAACTACAGTTACAGCGACGGGAGTATCCCTAACAGGAAGCCCCGAGATAAATGTCCACTAACCATATCAACTCGGCCAAAACAAGCCAACACCAAGAAAGGGTAACCCGAGCTCCAACAGTAAACATTCTTCGCATAAATCGAACATTTATTGATCTCTTCGGCATATTGGGTTGGGGAAGGGGGTGTTGAGACGTATTTTGTGCCACATCGTGAAGACAAATGACAGTCTCGATTATACAAAATTACCAAGAGTATGACTCGTATCTTGACAAACGACATCAACATTAGACAAACAATATCAACATTAGACAAACACTATCAACATTAGACAAACAATGGCAACATTAGACAAACAATAGCAACGTTAGACAAACAACATCAACATTAGACAAGCAATAGCACCATCAACGGTTACTGACTAGAGCTACGTTTATCGGAAGCTCTATATTATCGCTCATAGTCCACGTGATCTGGCTCGAGGACCGGATGTCCTGATGGCCGGGTGTCCAGGGATCCGGAGAGCCAATCTGTCGGGATCTTATCGTTAATGAGCTACTTGAGCAAATATTTACACCATCATCGTCTGAGAGAGTGGTTAGCGATCGGCTCAAGTATGAACGGCATGCGACCGTTGTCCCTGATATGACGAGACACAATACCGAATACAACGAAACTTGGTTATGCCACAGATAAGAATAGATTAACGAAACACGCTCATGACGAAGTTGTTCGAATTATCCGTCAGTTCAAAAGTAAACCAGGTCCGGGTTAATCGTAGTAATTGATGTTTATAAACCGGACTTAACTGGATTTGAAAGTAAAATAAAGAAACTGACACACGACATTGACACACATAGAGTTGATCTTTATAAAGGTAAAAGTGGATAAATTATGAAAAATGGCGGTAATATTAAAAGTGTTTACGCTTTTATCCAAAATGGCGCCACAACCTCTTCCGGTTGGGATGGCGTCGGCATCGCTGTGGCCGACCTCGACCCTTCTGGCCTCATTTTAGTGGTCCGTCATCGCCACACGTGTTAAGGACAAATTGTCGTTGTTCGGTCGTAAAGGCGGCCATTTTATCCATCTGACTCAGTATCGGAGTGGATGACGCGCTGGGCGATAATGTAGTACACGACCTCGTTTTGGCCGTGAGTTGTATCGGTTACGACCATCATAGCCTCTTATCCGGAGACAAGTTGTATTAAAAAAACTCACTCACGTAATGGAAGGAGAGTTCCTCTCGATAGAAACACGATCCCCAAAATGGCTGACGTATATTGCCCGCGGAATCGGGAGTCGGGTTTAAACTTTCGCGCATTATGCCATCCGTGCTATTCTGTGACGTCATTGTTTCATGTTTCCGCCCGACGGCTATCGTTATTACAAATGCCGATAAGGAGAGGTCGAAAATTAATTATTCCGATGCAAGATGAGGACGAGTGTGTGTTACCTGATACATCATCAATCAGGAGTCAGGTACAGGTGTGATGGTCAGCTATAGACAACGACAAAATGTAAACATTCGGTTTGGTTTCTAGTTTCTCTGGTATATCCGATGTGTGTGGGTTTGTAGTGGGGTGGGTGGTGGGGGATGGGGCTGCTGTGTGCTGGACGGGGGTATATGGTTCACAACACTTCATGCATATCTTCACCGAGACAACAGGAAGAGCCTTTGACTTTCATCCTCTAATTTACCCGGGTTATCATCTGTTATTGTCTGTCTATCTTCGTTTGTTTGCCCTTGGGAAGCCGGGCATGCAGTCGGATGATCTATAATTTATATTGTAATGTAGAATCATCACCATTACACTGTCTCTTACATAAAGCCGACCTAGGACAGAGCTGATGTCAGTCCCAGATCGTAATTTATATTACTCGTAGTCATTTATACAATAGGTGTGTCCATATTAGTATGTTTATGACGCGTCCATTAGGGTATGTCACTTTATGTTTACACGCCTCAACTAATGTGACAATATGTCTGTCCTCGAACAAACTGACATTTGTCAATCAATGTCACACAATTACTCGAACCAAGTTTTAAAAACTGAAGACGTATAAAGCTGACGTCATACCGACGGTTTACGGAACCTGTTGGTCGCGTGATAATTTGTCAATCTACCGAGTTCACAATATGGCCATCCCTAAAACTGTTATTATGGGTAATAAATTATTTAATATGTCTATAACAACACCGAGTGACGCTCCATAAAATGACATCACAGAACATTAACAGGAATGACAGTTTTTAAAAGGCTTTGAGAACACGAATTTTAAAATAATATTCGGTTCAAGTCCGGTTTAGCTAATCCATGTATTTGTGTATATTGGGATAAAAAATTATTATTATTTACACACGTTACACATGTTACATAGAAAACTAGCTGATGTGATCCAGAAAAAAGTAGACTGTTAAAATGGGCCGAGCGACCTTCAAAGGTAATGAAGTCAAGGATGAAACACCCTCGGATATGCCCACGCAGAGATTATAACTCAGATGTCAGTGATATAATAATAATATTAATTAATAATAATAATAATAATAATAATAATAATAATAATAATAATAATAATAATATTATTATTATTATTATTATTATAATGAAGCATGTATCATTACCATCAATAACACTGTAATAATCTCAAACCAGAAGCAATACAACAACAAAATTAAAGTCTAAAGTTAGAATCAATTCTCCAATTATCGATCAGTTAATCAATATCGATTTCAAACTACACAGATATTCTGGTACAGGGATTTTATTGACGGGTTCAGCAATAAAATGTTTATATAATTTCAGGTATGAATCAGAGATAAATATATCTGAATCAGAATCATGAAAGTCTCAAACTTGCCATTGAGTGACAATCAATGACACGTTTGAGTGTTGGTATACGTTTATGATAATTAGTTAATTAATATTTAGATTAGTATGTATCTTGATTAATAACATATTCAGTTAACGATAATACACTGATTGAAGACCAGGTGTATGATAGTACTAGATGTACGAGATAGAATATAAGATGAAATGTAAATATAAAATGTAAAAAAAACATTTCTATCTAACATATACAATATAACATGTAAAAATATAACATGTAAAAATATAACATGTAAAAATATAACATGTAAAAATATAACATGTAAAAATATAACATGTACAAATATAACACATGAAATAAACATGATGACGGACAGAGATAAAATGTTGTTATTTTGACCAGTTTCATGTTTAATCAATCAATTTATGAATGATTTGAACGAAACCCGAGCCGCGTCTGGAACTAAGTGACTTATATTAGGCGGCCATGTTGGGTGTAGGTGGCGCCATCTATGTCTCTGTTAGTCACTATGTTCCCATTATCTCTGTGTTAATTATTTATAATGGAGATTGAAGGTAGATAACGTTAGATATAATGATGACTATTGGTCTAGGACAGGTATCATAATTTGTTGTTTATTTATTAGTCTTGATTGTTAGAGAGTTCATAGCTGGAGGTCGCGGCCCGTGCGCGCACGCGCTCACACATGTACACGTACGCACACACATGCACACACGCACACATACGCGCGTACACACACAGAGACACTGATTGTTTGAGAGGGCATCGCTGGGGGAGGTCGGGTCGCTCTGACACCAGAACTGAATGAGACATATAACAGAGAGGCGACAATCTGGGGAAACGTCTCACAGACACAGATACGAGTAGGATTCGAACTCATAAACTAGAGGCTTTTGCTAAACACTGAGCTATAATGTCGTACGTTCTCTTTCTCCCTCCCCCCTCTCTCTCACTCACCCAATCTCCCTCATCACCTCAAATATATATATATATATATATATATATATATATATATATATATATATATATATATATACCTCTCTCTCTCTCTTCCACCCTACACCCGCTCTCTCTATTGACTGATACGACATGTTATGGGACGATACGTTTGTGAACCGTTTGTTATTTGTGTTGGTCATGATGAGAAATGATATGTATATTGTGGTCACATCAGTAATATATGACACTAGACTGACAGTGGCATTGTCATATTAACGTGTGGATGTCTCTAAAATGGTCACACCTGTAATATATGATACAAATTATAATAGATCTCACACAAATATCGATATAGATTGCTACCTGGAATAGAAATGATCATCTGCCAGACAGATAGATAACATTAGTAAGAATTAGAATTGCTGAAATGATTCAGATAATTGTCAACCATGAACAGGTGTCTGGATTGGAAGGTATTAGTGTTGTTGATTTATTATATACCAATTTAACCGGAATAGTGAATTATATATATATATATATATATATATATATATATATATATATATATATATATATATATATATATATATATATATATATATATAAGGATACTATGACCGGAATAGTGAATTATTATATATATATATATATATATATATATATATATATATATATATATATATATATATATATATATATAAAAAGAGCAAACTAATGTTATAATCTCACTGAATAGAGAGGCATACACACATAGACTCACACACACACGCATCCCCCCCACACAGAACCAATCATCAACCTACCTCACACACCCCCTCCCACATACACCTCGACTACATATAACCTGTTCCCAGACATAACCAATCTTTACCGTCTTAAAGTAAATATATAATTCTCGTTTAACAAAAAGAAGATTGACTTCACACAAAGAAAACGGATGATTGAAAAAAATCACTAAGAATAATCATCATCGGAAGTTGATGATAATGATGATGATGATAATGATGATGGTCATCATCATCATCATCATCATCATATTTAATAATATTTTCTTTCTCCCGAAGGATAAAATGGTAGCGAATATTAGAAGTTATTTAAAGATTTGTAGATTTCAGAAGAGAATTGCAACATGTAGATTCATAATTATCTATTTATCTATCTATCTATCTATCTATCTATCTATTATATATATATATATATATATATATATATATATATATATATATATATATATTTTTTTCACACATACACACACTCACAGAGACATAGATGTATGATTGACAAGATGAATGATATTGTATCAAGTATAACATTATAGATTAAGCTATGTCACTGATAGTTATATAACCGGAAGTTGATCTATCGATGACGCTAACTTGGCGATTATGACGTAATACCAAAGATAATTAGAACTAAGAGAATGTTATGACTATCGATGTGACGTCATATCAGATCCCGAGAAAGGAAAGAATTGGGAAAATCTGTCTTATTGATAAAGTTATAAAGCTAGTTATATAAACTAGTATGTTATTGTTATATAACTTGTTATATTTCTGTTATTTAACTTAGTAAACTTTGTTGTTGTATAAATTGTAAATTTGTGTGTATGTATGTATGTATGTATATATATATATATATATATATATATATATATATATATATATATATATATATATATATATATATAT
Organism: Paralvinella palmiformis; assembly: GCA_025642065.1. Lineage (NCBI taxonomy): Eukaryota > Metazoa > Annelida > Polychaeta > Terebellida > Alvinellidae > Paralvinella > Paralvinella palmiformis. Next base: position 370,148 of record JAODUP010000375.1, on the reverse strand, counting down.
ATATATATATATATATATATATATAATATATGATAGATAGATGATAGAGAGAGAGATTGTGTGTGTGTCTGTCTCTCTCTCTCTCTCTCTCTCTCTCTCTCTCTCTCTCTCTCTCTCTCTCTCTCTCTCTCTCTCTCTCTCTCTCTCT
>JAODUP010000375.1:342500-365000 GCA_025642065.1 Paralvinella palmiformis | reverse complement strand
CCCTATTTTGGTTCTCGTTTGTCTATGACATCACCACCCCACACCCAATCCCACCGCCCCACATCCATGTTTACATTAACACATACTAGTGCTCCATGGTGATGACACTCACATCGGTAGAATCATTTATATAACAATCACTAAAATGACTAACATTAAGTCGTCGACTTTTACTTTACATATTCCTCAACGTTCACTCACCAGAGCTATAGAGGTATACCTGACTGTTACCCACACAAATACATACTCATATCTAGATTTGTATACCATATATACTCTAACACAGGCACACAGAAATACACCTCCCATACACCGACACACAAATAGACACATAAACACAGGAATGCAGAGATATACAATGCACACCCAAACACAAATGCACAGAGGTATATCATACACATCAGTACACAGGTACATAAAGGATTATTATACATATTAACACATGGTACATAGTTGTATACCATACACACCATCACGCCGAAACATACATGCACCCGGCGGATTATAATACACATCAATACGCAGGTATATAAAGGTAAATTATACACACCAACACAGATAAGTATAGATATGTCATACACACCAGCAAACGGGTGCATGGAGGTATATCATACAAATCAACACAGAAGCAAAGAAAGGTATATCATACCCGCAATAACAGAAGTGCATAAAATATATAATACACGCAAACACACTGGTATATAGAGGTATACCATACTCACAAACACACAGGTACATAGAGGTATACCATACTCACAAACACAGAGGTATATAGAGGTATACCATACTCACAAACACACGGGTACATAGAGGTATACCATACTCACAAACACACGGGTATATCAATTTTCAGCTCTTTTGGTGTCAGTTTATTATATTGTGTTGTAAAAATTATAAACGTGTTATAGCTTTATATCCGGTTTGATAAAATATAATAAAATCGATTTATAAGTTTACCACAGCATTGTCTACACGATGTGGGTATAGGTGAAGAGTAAGGTCAAGGTCAGATATGTAACCGACATTGAACAACGGTTTGGTCCATCTCTACAATATCCTGGTTCAAACATTAAAAGTATCCGACTAAGCTATATCAACTAAACGTATTACCTCAAGAACCTGTATTAGTATCTGACTGAAACATTTCAGCTTTCAAAATAAGTTTTAAATAGACACGAGTTCACAGAAATATTCAGGTGTCACACCGACAGATATATTTACAACTTGTTAGTAAAATATTATATTTGATAAGTTGTCTAACATCATTTATTGTATCTAAGTTATATGATCGAAACCTTTATACCAGTGACACTGCTACGATCTGAGACTTGACCTTTGACAATAAATATATATATATATATATATATATATATATATATATATATATATATATATATATATATTAATTAATAATTATGGAAGGTTGTTAACTACAGGGTCATTTGGCAGAATTTAGGGAAGGGGGTTGATTGTCTTCAAATACAAGTAATATGGTGACAGATGGGAGAGAAATAGATTAATTTGGCGGGAAAGATATCGGGTTATTTATTAACAAATGATTTACCCTTAAAAGGTCTTGATGATGGTATAGCTCGTTTATTCGAGTATAATAATAATAATAATAATAATAATAATAATAATAATCAGCAGCGCATCCCAAACTATTGTTTAACGCAATATGAAGACATACAAATTATTAATTAAATCTCATCTGCCAATTATTGTATTGATTTTATCTTAGTGTCAGATTTGGTTGTTAATGTTAGTAACGATATCGTTATTCGTCATCGATTGTCTATTAACTGGGGTAATAATTAGTTAAATATAGTCAATATATGATAATATATTATATAACAAATGGGTTGTGTTGTATTATAGGTGTATTGGTTTTGTATGATGTTGTATTAATAAACGTGTTTGGTATTAAGTTAGAGGAAGAACATACAATGTAATGTATCGTAGATCGTTGACACATTTAAATATTTGAGTCATTTGTGGCAGCTTTCATTCATATTTCGATCTATTTAGCCTCCACACATGTTACAATACTCATTGTCAACATATTATAGGCCAGTCACCCTCCACGTAACACAGTCCACTTGCCCTCCACGTAACACATTTGACTCGCCCTCCACGTAACACAGTCCACTCACCCTCCACATAACACAGTCCACTCACCCTCCAAGTAACACAGTCCACTCACCCTCCACATAACACAGTCCACTCACCCTCCACGTAACACAGTCCACTCGACCCTCCACGTAACACAGTCCACTCGCCCTCCAATAACACAGTCCACTCACCCTCCAATAACACAGTCCACTCACCCTCCACATAACACAGTCCACTCACCCTCCACATAACACAGTCCACTCACCCTCCACGTAACACAGTCCATTCACCCTCCACGTAACACAGGCTAATGACAATATACATAATATACTTCGCTCACCCTAAACAAAAATTAAACCCTCAACATTGACATGTACACGGTCATACAAAAGTACGCATATACACAGAACGACAATTCTCTCCATATTTTATATATATATATATATATATATATATATATATATATATATATATATATATCCATTCTGTATATTTTTATTGATAACTTACACTATTTTCTTAGATATATCAAAGCCAGAATGTTTGACTCTCTTCAAAATGACAATTATTATATTTAATTATTAATGTACAGTATTGATCTCAGGTTAGGATATAATGTGTCAATGGTTACTCCGGTATTTAACCGTCGACAGTTAGTAAATAAACATTTAACAGTTACATAAACTTAGAAATACCTGTCAATAATTTAACTATTATCGCCCAATCCTCGTCACAACGTAACAAACGACCTCTGGTGTCGATTACTGACAACACAACACCTGAATCTCATTAACCGTGAAATGTACGACACCGAAAAGTAACGATATGGTTGTTGTGGTTGTTGACATGTGACCGGAAATATAGTATGACCTGGTCGTTATTAGCTGGTTTTAGTAATATATATATATATATATATATATATATATATATATATATATATCAATGGTTAGTAATGATATATATATATATATATATATATATATATATATATATATATATATATATATATATATAAATGTGTATATATATAAATTTTAAAAAAAAAAATTTTTTTTTTTTTTATATATCAACCAGGTACAAAGACTAATACATTATTTAGTCTAATAACATTCAACTTTTAACCGAAATTTCTGATATGATTTCATGAAGAAATACCACTTCAACATCTCCCCCACCCCCCATAATATAATTTGGGCAACTGTTTCTGAATTTTCAGTTAATCACGATATTCGTGAAGGTACTAATCATGATAAGGAATACGATCTTGATCATGATACTGAATAGAGATCATTGGATCACCTACCTGTCCCATGTTTCTGTATCCTAGATCTTTAGCTATGACGTCAGCTACCTGTTGCCCTCCCGGGATCTCTGCAGCCCACTCGTTGAGGTAGACGGTTCCCGTTTGGGATTCCAGCGACAATTCTTTCTCTAAATCCTGCTCCATCATGTCGATATCGGCGTCAGAGATCCGCTCCTGGTCGGGTCTTGGAGCGGATCCCGCTCTCAGGTTTACATTATTCAATATCGCCAAAACCAGAAACAGACCAGGCACGAACATAATAATAATTATAACCTTCAGTCGTGTTCCGGATAGGTTTCCGTATCTCTATATTGGCTCCGATTACTTTGGCTCCAATCACCTGTTCTAATCCCGACAGGTGTCAAAGCAAGTGACTGACTCACCATGCGTTAACTGACTCACTCAACGATGTAAGCCTGTATGTGACAAGATAAAGTTTGATCAGCTAGTTAAACCCGTTCTGAGAGCGCCTGGCGTGAGTTTGTACGTCCGTGCGCGTACCTCCGTTTGTGTTTATGTATGTTTAGCTGCGCGTCTGTTTTTGGTCTTTCTCGATATCTGCTCGCTAGTGACGAGTCCCCAGTTCTGATACAAATTTCGGGTTTGTCTATACTCAAAAGTCAATGCCAACAGGTTGTACAGTAATAGAAGTCAATAAAATAGCTCAGTAATCGATTAATCCAAGCCCCTCTCTCTCTCTCTCTCTCTCTCTCTGATTGGTTCACTCACCAGGTGGCATGGTCCGTGTCTCCATCAGGTGCTGCCATCATATAGCGTTAGGGATGGCGGTTCGCGCCCGCACACAGAAACGGCACCTCTGTGTGCTCTGCGCTAATGGGATTCTATTGGTTAATGGTTGTCTGACGTCAAAAAAGCTGGGCGTATATTTGAATGGAAAGAACTATGCTGTGTGTGAGTATATATATATATATATATATATATATATATATATATATATATATATATATATATATATATATATATCTCACAATATAACTCTATTATATATATATACTCTTTATATATAATGATAGTCAAATTTGGTATCTATGAGACTTGGCATCAGTGGGATATATGGTATATGTAATATATAGTATATGTAATATATGGTATCCCTAATATGTACTACATGTATATGTGATATGTGGTATCCCTGAGAAGTGCTATCTTGAGACATAATGTCCACGAGACATGATATTTATGAGACAAGATTTCTATGCATGCTTATATGTGTGTATGCATATGTATGTGCATGCTTGTGTGTACATGTTTGTTTGTGTTGACTGTGAGTCAGTAAATGTTATTAGTTCTGTGTTAACGATGAGCCAGTAAACGTTGTCAATTCTGTGTCGACTGTGAGTCAGAAGATGTTGTTAGTTCTGTGTTGACTGTGAGTCAGTAAATACTGCTAGTTCTGTGTTAACGACGAGCCAGTAAATATTGTTAGTTCTGCGTTGACTGTGAGTCGGTAAATGCTGTTAGTTCTATGTTGACGATGAGTCAGTAGATGTTGTTAGTTCCGTATTGAAGGTGAGTCAGTAAATGATTTTATTTCTGTTTTGTAGGTGAGTCAGTAAATTATTTTAGTAGTTTAGTAGTAAATGTTAGTAGTTCTGTGTTAACGATGAGCCAGTAAACGTTGTTAAGTCTGTGTCGACTGTGAGTCAGATGATGTTGTTAGTTCTGTGTTGACTGTGAGTCAGTAAAAGTTGTTAGTTCTGTGTTGACTGTGAGTCAGTAAATGTTTTGGTTGGTTTGAGTGAGAGTCATCAGATGTTGGTAGGTTATGCGTCAACAAACCACCCATTAACTAACTGTACCTCAATAAAGGGTCACCAAGTAACATACTCAATCATCTCATAAAGCACTCATCAATCTTTTGCAAACTGCCTCTCATATGAGCTCCTCCCCCCAGCACCCAAATCTCATCAACATCTCATAGTATCAGCCACCCTCTCATCACTAGATAACAAATAATATTATCATGTGGTTGTCACCTGAAAACTCATATTAGCCTATACCTAATTACTCTTCCCCTCACCTCAAAACGCTCATCATTACCTCATACTAGTCTAGTTACCCCCACCAGATGTGGGGCCAAGTAAACTTGTATTTGTATTGGATATTTTTTAAAGGCTATTTGCAACTAGACCTTCCAAAATGAAAGTTTTTGTATTTAAAAACTTCTATAAATATTTGATTTATAAATAGATTCGCAAATCCATAAAAATACTTTTTGAAACATTTTATAATTGAATTATACATACTCAACTGTGAAGTAAACGTTTTCTGTCTGTGATCTTCGTGAAGTGAAATTAGTTATCTCTTTAATATATTATCTTCTTGTGCCTTTTTCTCAATAAAAGGCAAGATTATACACAATTAAATAACATAAAAAGAATAGCAACATAAGATCATACGAAAAGTTCACCTATCAGTATAGATCATTCGTTTATTGATATCTAGTCCATCTGATACATTCTGATGTTGCTACGCCTGAATGCGTTTTAAAATATTTGAGATGTATATTCCAAGAATTCAACTATGGTAAGGGTAGCCGTAAAGTTCTAGCCTATGGAATTCGAGCTTTTTTTAGGTATCACACAGCGTTGACGATCATTTCAAGGTTAATAAGTGCAAGTATGGTCCTACAGTAATATTAGCTCATCTATCTCCACGAAGCGACCCCTAGTGGTCTAAAAAGTAAAATAGATGACCAGCTCAAAACACTCTTTTCTGTCAGAAGAATCTAATCCGCTTAGATTCTGGAAATTCCAGGTTGAAAAATATCCATCGTTCGTCTTAGATATACTTCCAACTTGTTTACATGTCAACATCATCTGCTTCAGTAGAGAGACTTATCAGTATAAATGGGAAGATGTTTTGTCCAGACAGATGTCGTCAAACAGATGATAGTTTTACATTGCTTACATGTAATTAACATGATTTATAAACAGGTGTGACATGTGATGATATGTATGATGTCATGAAAGGATATGTGATGCTTTGCGTGATGTCATGGGATGATATGTGATGATGCGAACGATGGTATCTGATGATACGTGATTATTTGTATGATGATATGTGATGATATGTATGATGTTATGTGATGACATGTGATGATACATATTATTTTATGTGATGATATATATATATATATATATATATATATATATGAGGTTACGTAATGATATATGATGATATGTATGATGTCATGTGATTATACGTTATAATATGTATGATGTTATGTGGTGATATGTGATGATACGAACGATGGTATTTGATGATACATGATTATATGTATGATGATATGTGATGATATGTGATGATATGTGATGATGTCATGTGACGAAATGTGATGATATCTATGACGTCATCGGATGAAATGTGATGATATGAACGATGGTATTTGATGATACGTGATGATATGTATGATGATATTTGATGATATGTGATGATATTTATGATGTATGTCATGGGATGATATGTGATGATATCTATGACGTCATGTGATTATATGTGATGATACGAACTATGGTATTTGATGATACATGGATATGATATATATGATGTTATGTGATGATACGTGATGATATGTATGATGATATGTGATGATACGTGATGATATGTATGATGTTATGTGATGATATGTGTTGATATGTATGATGTTATGTGATGATATGTGATATAATGTTATCATAGTTTTGTGATAATGGGATGTCTTAGCCCACCCAACTCTACACAACAACAGAGAAAGGGATGTCGTAGCCCACCCAACGCTACCCAACAACACAGTAAATAATATTTTAACCCACCCACAACTCTACCCAACAACAGAGAAAGTGACGTTTTAACTCACCCCCACCTTTACCAAACAACATAGCCAATGATGTTTCAACCCACCCACAACTCTACCCAACAACAGATAAAGTGAGGTTTTAACCCACCTCCAACTCTATCAAACAAAAGATCAAGGGATGTTTTAACTAATCCCGTCTCTACCGAATAACAAATCGAGTGATATTTCTACCCCCCCCCCTCACATCTCTATCCAACAATAGATCAAGTAACGTTTACCATTAACTCCATCCCCAACACAGAGCGAGTGATGCTTTAACTCGAACTCTACCTACAAATCAGGATCCAAACGTTGTTTGGTTTCTACCAATCAACACATAACTCACATACTTGGACTAATATATATCACTACTCTGGATGTTGTGAGCTGTACCTGAACTCCTCAACAGTCCATAATGTATCCTATATGAGGCGCACATGTTCTGTTAATGACCAGGGCGTACATTTACAGAAAGAACTGACCTATTATTGTGAGAAGAAGGATTGTAAAAATTACTTCTAATGATAACTCCTAAATACTATACCACGTCACTTTACTAGTTAATTAGTGTATCGATAATGATTGACAGCTAGTGGGAGGAGTTATGTAAGAGAATGAAAACAAAATGTCCAGATCTGCGGGGATAGATTAACTAACGACGCATTCACTGACTAACTAAATTAGCCTCTCACTATATCACTCATTTACTCACTCACTCACTCACTCACTCACTCACTCACTCACTCACTCACTCACTCACTCACTCACTCACTCACTCACTCACTCACTCACTCACTCACTCACTCACCCCCACCCATATTATATTATAACAATTATACAGCGAGAGGTAATATTCGTCACGTTATGTTGACATATCTTTAACTTTCGTGGCTCCTTGATGTCCTACGATTACTTACTCTTAACTATTATTATCTACTTTTATTTACTCTTATCTCTTGTTATCTACTTTTATTTACTCTAATCTATTGTTATCTACTTTTATTTACTCTTATCTATTATTATCTACTTTTATTTACTCTTATCTATTATTATCTACTTTTATTTACTCTTATCTATTATTATCTACTTTTATTTACTCTTATCTATTGTTATCTACTTTTATTTACTCTAATCTATTGTTATCTACTTTTATTTACTCTTATCTATTATTATCTACTTTTATTTACTCTAATCTACTGTTATCTACTTTTATTTACTCTTATCTCTTGTTATCTACTTTTATTTACTCTAATCTATTGTTATCTACTTTTATTTACTCTTATCTATTGTTATCTACTTTTATTTACTCTTATCTATTATTATCTACTTTTATTTACTCTAATCTATTGTTATCTACTTTTATTTACTCTTATCTATTATTATCTACTTTTATTTACTCTTATCTATTGTTATCTACTTTTATTTACTCTTATCTATTATTATCTACTTTTATTTACTCTTATCTATTGTTATCTACTTTTATTTACTCTTATCTATTGTTATCTACTTTTATTTACTCTTATCTATTGTTATCTACTTTTATTTACTCTTATCTATTATTATCTACTTTTATTTACTCTTATCTATTGTTATCTACTTTTATTTACTCTTATCTATTATTATCTACTTTTATTTACTCTTATCTATTATTATCTACTTTTATTTACTCTTATCTATTATTATCTACTTTTATTTACTCTTATCTATTATTATCTACTTTTATTTACTCTTATCTATTATTATCTACTTTTATTTACTCTTATCTCTTATTATCTACTTTTATTTACTCTTATCTATTATTATCTACTTTTATTTACTCTTATCTATTGTTATCTACCTTTATTTACTCTAATCTATTGTTATCTACTTTTATTTACTCTTATCTATTATTATATACTTTTATTTACTTTTATCTATTGTTATCTACCTTTATTTACTCTTATCTATTATTTTCTACTTTTATTTACTCTAATCTATTATTATGTACCTTTATTTACTCTAATCTATTATTATTTACTTTTAAGTGTTACTATTTATTATTATTTGTTATTATTTACTGTTATTTATCCTGTTTTCGGTATCTTACTGTTTACGGGAGACTATTATCTATTTTACGTCTTTTGATGTAGATATAACAATGATAGATTTAGATTATGAAGAATTTTAGGCTTTGTAGATAATGTCTATAGAAAAATTAACACTCTTCTGTGTGTTTGTGTATGTGTATGTGTGTGTGTGTGTGTGTATGTATGTGTGTGTATGTGTGTGTGTGTTGTGTGTATGTATATATATATATATATATATATATATATATATATATATATATATATATTATTTAAACTTTTTTGATTGATTTGGTAATTATCCAGATGTTGATATTAATAATATTACCTTCTGTGCTATATTAAAATCTGTTTATAAACTTCAATGTTATTGAAGGGTTTTTAATAAGTAGGTCATGGTGTTAACTAGACGTCTATGTTCTAAATAATGCTATCTTCTGTTTTCTATGTCTATGTGTATTGTGTTATAATTGAGTTGACACTGTTTTTCTAACCCCAGTATTTTAACTCACAGCAGCTTAAACTAGAAACATTCTAGATCATATATATGTGTGTGTGTGTGTGTGTGTGTGTGTGTGGGGGGGTGGGTGTGTGTGGTTCTCAATAGAAAATATTTCAGGTTTTAGCAACAATCTAGATCCGAGTTACCTGGAGTTTATTGAAAGATATTCAATCTTTCAGAATAATTAAATTTGATGTTTAGACAATTTATAAAAATAATAAATCCATTAGTTCACCTTGACTTCTGAAAATCTCTAAATTTGAAAAACTGAACACGATGTTTGATTAACTTACTAATCTAGAATGTTATCGCCAAAGTAATCCGTTATGATGGTACTAGGGCGCCTAATAGCACATTATGATAGAGTTAACGGTTTGTGAGACAGATGTTAGAACCCAGACTGTGACACTATATTATGAGAATGTGCGTATCATCCAGCCAGGGACCAGGCACCAGACACCAGACACCAGGCAAGTCGCCCTCAAATAAATAATCTATTTCAAATTGTTAACTTATTTAAATTTGTTATTGGGAGAAGTGTTAAATTGTAGACCATCTTGAGTCTCTCTCAGACAGGAGCTAGCAGGCCACATTATAAATTGGGAATCTAGTCATTATTATAACTATTATAATGACGTTAGAAAAGCCAGAGCCCATATTATAATATAACCTAACACAAACACACACACACACACACACACACACACACACACACACACACACACACATATATATATATATATATATATATATATATATATATATATATATATATATATATATATATATATATATAGAGAGAAGAGAGAGAGAGAGAGAGAGAGAGAGAGAGAACAAGGAGATGAATAGAGAGAGAGAGAAAGGGAGATAGAGAGATAGATAGAGGGGATGAAGAGAGAGATAGTTAGTGAGAGAGAGAGAGAGAGAGAGAGAGGAGAGATGGGGGGAGCGGAAAGGAGAGAGTGAGTGAGTGAGAGAGGGGGGGGGGGGGTTATGTGAGAGAGAGAGTATATCAATAGAACTACAGGTAACAAGAAGCTTTTAACTAAAGAAAACACTAATTATTAACAAAATATAGTATTAAAATAGACGAAATATTAATTTCATTTATTAAATTAGATAATGATTTAGTTTGAGAAGATACGATATTAATTAAATATACATTAAATATTAAGATAATATAACTTTATGCTCAATAAACAAAACTAATATCTATATCTATCTATATATATATATATATATATATATATATATATATATATATATATATATATAATTTCATATCAACATTGTATATACAATGTTGTACAATTATTTTCAGTAATAATAACAATGTAGATATACAGAGTATAATAAACATAATAAAACTTTTAGGTTTCTCAACGAAATGAATGGGACACCTCCATGGCATAACTGGTAGCGCTGTTGGCCATATATCTATAGCACCTGGCTTCAAACCGCATCCGGGCTATACCCGATGGGTGTTTCATCTTTCACTTCGGCTCATTACCTTTGTAGGTCGCTCGGCCCATTTAGCCTACCTTATGCACTAAAGTGGCCGTAAAAACATCAACATTCATATTTTACTACAAAATGAATGGAATAAATGGCTGAAAAGGCTTCTGATATGACGTAATGACAACAAAAATAAATTATTTAATATTACCAGATAATTTCACTAAACAACTTAAAATATTTTCATCATACCCCGAAAATATCCGTTTCTTCATTAAATCTGTTGATAAGATTAATTTTAATCATTTCATATTTTAAGTTTATAAAAATTGTGATTTCTTTAATATCCGGATTTTTAATTACGCGTCCGAAGAAATTCAAATCCCGAACAACAATTGGGTTCCATATATGACATCCTCATGAATATTCAGTTCTGTCCGTTTTCTGTCGGCAAGTCTAGTCCTGAAGAGATACCTACTGACGTCATCAACATGTTACCTTTGTTACGAGTGTTTCTCGTTTATGTGTATAACGTCACCACTCCCTGCTTGCTAACACAGAACATACTGTAGGATCAGGCTGTCGTACTTATCTGGATTTCTGTGCTTTCTGGATCCCTATGCATGAAACACATTAATTGCGATCCGGATCATTTGATACCTCTAGATAATAAATCATCATGTGCTTGCCGTTCCTAGACCGCCTTGGTACCATCGACAGTCTGACCCTGATTAATCATATGTTACCCATAAACTATTACTTGACAACAAGCTGACGCCACGCTACTCACTGGGTGTGGGAAAATATCCATTTTAGTGAGGATTACATCTTTAGACTTCGAACGTGCAACAACTCAACACAAAATTGTCCGCGACATTCTAAAACAGACAGTGACTGAGACTCGTTAGCGTGGTAAATAGCCTGGTTGGATAATCCTAGCAACTATGTAGGAATTATAATCGTCGCGTAGTTATTTCTGTAATCACGCTTCCGCCATGGATAAATAAACAGTTATGTGTTGTTATAAAAACCTAATACACGTGATCACTCCGAACACCTAAAGATCATACGCCCATCTAAAGATCATACGCCCATCTAAAGATCATACGCCCATCTAAAGATCATACGCCCATCTAAAGATCATAGGCCGATATTGTTAACCGTTAAGCTTAGTTAAGTTAAGACATGGAGGCCTGTAAACTTTACAATACGTACATATTCTACCATATAATTAATTAATCGCCATAATCAGCCAAAAGATGATAGCCACATCTTATTATGCAGTTTCTACCACAAAAATAAATAATTTATTTATAACTTGCAAGGTGTAAATGACTAATGAGGCCAATCAAAATCGTTGTTTTTAGTCATTATGAAAAAGGTATTCATCATCGAAAAATATTATTGTAAAATAGGTTCTATTAATATTTGTAGGACGATGTCTCTAGCATTAATATGCTCCTTTTATTGGACAAGGTCGAGTGTATGATGTTTTTAATTTGATGTTTAAATAAACCCCAAGACAATAAAGCCAACATTGTAAATAAAGTTATTTACCATGTTCGCTTTCTTTGGATGTTCAACTTAAATAAGATGAAACTAATTGATATGAAGCATATTTATCAAATTTAATATTATATTATCGCGATATCTCAATGTTTGTTTTCAAACTTTAATTTTTTTTTCGAAATCGGCAAATTCATAAATACTTTCATTAAAAAACTTAAATTTTCTTTATTTTGTCAACTTCCATGTCACACTCTGACCTAAATGAATTACCAACAACAACTTATTTGTTTATATATTAGTAAGTCTTTTGACAAACACTCAAACTAAATTATATTTATAATGCTGAATATATATATATATATATATATATATATATATATATATATATATATATATATATATATATACTTATAATATTGTTTTTCTGCGTGACACATTAACTGAAATACATTAGTTTATTGACTGACTAACTCAGAGCAATAATTCGAACTAGTTCTTTTGAAGCAAATCTCTGTCATAAAAATTTAAATATTTCCATGTTGTGCCCATCTTCTTTCAATATTCATATAACTAATTATCATATTAAAAAAAAAATCAAACGAAATATTGATATTTATACATCGAATCTCACTTGGTCTAGCGGTAGCGTGCTGGACCACAGATCACTACCACCCGTGTTCGAATCTCGGCGTGGGCATATCTGAAGGTCGTTTCGTCTTTCACTTCGCCTCATTACATTTGGAGGTCACTCGGCCCATTTAGCCTACCCTGTGCACAAAAGTGGCCGTAAAACATCAATCATCAACATACTGTTTAACAAACACAAGAAGAGTATATAATGTTGATTTTATACCAGAGGTATGTAAATATATTGATAATCACGAATAAGATGAAGATAATGATGATACTATTAAAATAACAACAACAACAACAATGACAAATAATAATAATAATATTGTTTGGCGTTATATAATTTTACAAATATCTTAATAGTTCCTAGTTTTAGAGATGCTCGTATACTATACAGACTTATTAATTACGATAACTGAAAATATTAATCTATAATCCTTTTACAAGATGACAATAAATATTTTGTTTAATCAATATCTATGTTTATATATATATATATATATATATATATATATATATAGTGTGTGTGTGTGTGTGTGTGTGTGTGTGTGTGTGTGTGTGTGTGTGTGTGTTTGTGTGTGTGTGTGTGTGTGTGTGTGTGTGTGTGTTTGTGTGTGTGTGTGTGTGTGTGTTTATGTGCGTGTGTTTTTAATGTCTTGATTCCTATAAGAAAAACATGTAAACTTTTCACAATTTCACTTATTAGTCGAGTAGCCAGAAACACTGAACGTTATGACATACGATAATCAAAACCGAACGTCAAATCTTTGTGGAAACCTCAAGACTCTCCTCATATAAACAAAACACGAATCAATAATTACCATTTATAACGTGACCTACTAAAGTGAATACATTAAGTGACATCACACATATGAATATTATAATAATGTGTTATTTTCCTTTTGAAGGTAAGATGGAGAGATGGGGCGACGTATTTCGATTCATTAAAGCCGTAAGCATTAGAGAGCAGTATATTAAGAGCTGATTGATCTGTACAATGACTGGCGAAGGGAACCTTCTTCCTGTACTCTCTTTCACTAATTCCCAACATGTCATTCTTTGTCTGTTGTGGACAACACCTTAGAGATAAATAAAATCATGTTATCAAACCATTACTTTTGTTGTTGTTGTTACGGGTGCTGTAATTTTGTGGGAGTGTTTATGTGGATGTATTCATGTAAATATGTTTACATGCGTGTGTTAGTTGTTTGTGTATATTTGCATGTCTACCATTAATCCCGTCTTACCTGCCCTCTAGCGAGCAGAGATACATCCACCAGAGGACACTAGCGAAGACCCATTCCGTGTTATAGATCAATACAGCTCCAGACTGATAAGATTTAATAAAGATCTGCTTCGTCGGATCAGTGACCAGGAAGTAAAACATCATTGGGTCGACCCAATGAATAGTGACGTCAGCACTTGGTTTGTATTCCGCCATTACAATGCCGCCATTGGCCAAAGCCAGACGTAACACGTCTTCCCATTGGCTGATGTTGTTCATGGCGCGAAAGGAGGCGTCCACCCAGAAAACTGCTCCGTGATCATTTAAGGCGCGCTATTTGTGTATTTGAATAACATATAATTATACATATACATACAAGTACGATCACAGGCACACACACATACACACATACACACACACACACACACACACACACACACATATATATATATATATATATATATATATATATATAGAGAGAGAGAGAGAGAGAGAGGTGTGAGGTGTTAATAGACAGACGGAAAGACAAATAGAGGTTTATAAATGTACTAACCTGTATTATGAGATATTTGAAGCATTTTGTTCGAATTTCAGAGATATGTGTAGGATACTGATCAAAGGGGAAGGTTTGTAGTTGTACATTACACCAGGTACTGACCTAATAATAATAATAATAATAATAATAATAATAATAATAATAATAATAATAATAATGTAACCCCCTTACACCCCCAAACTATCAGTGTTGTAAATTAAATAATTGACGGGAAAATACAATTAATTCAGTTAATAATACAATTCATGGTTGTGTAGCAGGGGCAGATCCAGGAGTTTTTGGATAGGAGTTTGACACAATGTACCGAGGGTGGGTGGATAAAGGAGGTGTCGCCTCCTTTATCTGTGGAAGAAAAATGGAAATCAGATAATACCTAGATGTCTTCTGAAGCTCTACAAAATTCGAACTTTTCAAGTGTACAATGTGGTTAAATACTGGGAAAAGTAGACATTACTGTGAAGAATGAGACCCAAGGTATGATACTTGATGATTGGTTCAGTATATATACAGATTATTAGGATTATTGAGGGTTACTTGATATGATACTAAAACATAAAAGTATCCCCAGTCATAATGTGACGTATTATGCATTATGTCACTAAAATATTTAATAAGTAGACTGACCATTTATTTCAAGGTGGATATTTATGAGAAAGATACAATAATGTTTAAAATATTTATTTCCTCATGTAAATCTACATCAGTTAGTCGAAAAGTCTGGCCTTAAACAAACATCTAGGTTGTTCTTAATTAACCTGTCTGCAATTTTTGGGAATCGATGAGCTAACTGTAATTATGTTCATTAGTGTTAAGGTAGAAAACCTTTTGATTAGTATGAACACCCAGAAACTACGCTCTGCTTTGGCAGATGCGGCAGGTAGCGTAGATCCCACTATCAGTAGCATTATAATGTCCGGAAAGGAATATGGATCTGCAGATACTAAGGAGTTTGGGGTAAATCAGCCCTGTCAGACTGCCTGGACCACATATATTGAGCCATCTGGATACCTCATTATCTAATGACTTCGAGGTTAGCAAGTCGCCATGCCACGATTCATATTGCTCTGTCGGAAGCATCCCTAAATGGTTCTGCAACTGTTGCAGTAAAATATTAATAAAAGGAATAGCAACCGATGTCTCGTAATAAAGAAGACATGTGTCAGCATAAACATTCGACCTATTACACTGAACACTTGGAACTCTTGGTATTTCCTTTTCATTGCCTTTATATGAAGACAGCTGCTTTGATTCGTCGTACCATCTCTGGAAATACTCCCCAATGACAGCCCTCAAACATTGAATCTCTGATTTTATATTGCTAATCATTGTCTAATCCTCAAAGACTTCAATTTCTCTTATTTGTAGTTTAGTAAGCTAATTACTAATAAAACACATTTCACTTATCTTGGGGATTTTAAACGTGTAACAGCTTAGACTATGAAACAACGAGGAAATATTAATATTTTATAATAGGATATAATACTAATATGTTTAATTACGAACACAATTAAGCTATAAATGTTTAAAATAATAATAATAAGAAAAACAATAGACAATTACAACTAATAATAATAATAATATTGTTAATATTATACTAAAACAAATTAGTTGGTTACATTCTTAATCTGTCATTTTAATTACTCCTAGGATATTTTATATTGGTTTAAACTTACATTTCTTCTTTGATCAGAGGTGAGTCCAATATCGTAATAATTAATCTGATAATCAGGAAATCTGAAAAGTACAATCACAAAAATTACGACATTCTCCATCTGTCATAGTTACATCGGTAATCTGTTATCTCGCTATTTCACACTAATAATAATAATAATAATAATAATAATAATAATAATAATTGTTGTTGGTGACTTTAATGTCAGATTTTATATTAGGCGTCTGGGGAAGTAATCAAACGTCTCGTTATAATTAATTACTAAACTGGAACAGCAATGATCCCTGAATAACGCCAAGTGTACTAGGTATATTCGTATTGTCTTATCCGAAGACAAGACATTATCGAGAAGATTTCCTTTTGATATGTGAGTCCCGTGCCTTTTTAGAACAGCGGGTGGGGGTGGGTAAAATGTGGTAAGGTTCACACATTCGTTAAAAACACGACGATACACACATAGGAAATTTGTAAATAATTAACTGAGCTATAGGTCAGTCTGTAGGTCAGTATGTAGGTCATTATTTAGGTCAGTATGTGAGCCAGTATCTAGGTCAATATGTGAAGCCCTACCCTAGTTCAGACGGTATCAGATAATCCACTATAAACCTGCAGATATTGAGTCAATTACTTTTATATTTGTATTGGAAAGTATGAAACTGTATTTGTATTTAACTTTCTAAAATTAAAATTAAATTGTATTTATATTTGAATACTTCCACAAAGTATTTGATTTTTAAATACATTCTCATATACATTAAAATATTACTTTTAAATTTCAATTATTTATTTGAATATTTTTCTATGATTTGTTCGCGGAACCGATTTGATAATTGAATTGTACATTCTCAGCTAACTGTGAAGTAAATGCTATCTCTCTGTGGTCTTCATGAAGTGGAATTAGTGATCTCTGTATTGTATTAGCTCCTTACGGCTCCTTTATCAATAAAAGGTGAAATTGCCTCCAACTGATAATTATAATTACAAGATGAAAGGATAATATGAAGCAACTTATTGGTGGATCTAATTACCAGATCTCATCTTTCTTATGAAATGTTTACCTTCCAGGAAATGTCATTCATTTATTGATATTGAATACAGGTTTTACTTAACAATACTGGTTTAATCTTTTTTTGTTGCCAATGTTTTTATACGTGGACATACAAATTTCCCAAAACAACTGAAATTCATATTCAAAATATTTGTCCTTGTGTTAAAGCTAATGAATAATGCCAACCACTATGAAGACAATAATTACAATACTTCCCGTGGCCTCTTCTAGCGTTCTATACAGCACGCCAGCACCGATCCATGCTAAAAATGAGGATTGAGATTTTCTGATCAGGAATATCTCGCCAGATGTCCACAACAGCCTGGGTTAATTCAGCCAGGTTTGTTGTGGGGTGGAGGGGGGGGGGGGCGGAACTCCGTGTTGTTAAATCCACGTGAGATTTCCGACCAGAGGTTCTCGATCTGGTTCAAATCCGGTGACAGAGCAGGCCAATCCTTCTCATGGTTGTTAATTATCTCATTTGAAGCTGAGAAAGACTTGGTTAAAAGGAAGAGGCTTTTCACTTGTATAGCCCACGAGCGGTCTCAAATGGACTGGCAACCAAACAAAAGGGCGCTCATTAGTTGGTTAACTGCAAGCATCCCTATCGGTCCTACTGCACCGAAATATAAAAGGTAGACATATTTGAGTCTATTTTGCATGTTTATGCTGGTTATGCACGAAATATGCATTATATTGGCTGCATTATCAGACTAAAAAGTCAAAAACAAAAAACTGGCCGATATATTTTAACTTTTTTCCTAGATTATATTAGCACCACCTGTTCCAGAGGATAGACTCATCAATATCGGTAGAAAGATTTATTACCAGGACAGATGTTGTCTAAAATTCAACACTTTTGAGGATCTCATATTTCTTAGATGTAATTAACATGATTTATAAGCTGGTGTGAAATACGATATATATGTGATGATATGTGATAATTTATGATGATATATGTTATATTATGTGACGATATACGAAGTCGTAAGAAGTAATATAAGTGATCTTTTATTAATTGTATTACGCAATGTGTGAGCCCCCCCCCCAAAAAAGGGAAAAACAACAATTTTGTTATTTGTATTTTAAAAGTATTTTTACCAAGTCTCAGTCTAAAAAAAGATTCACCGACTCACAGCTTTCTGTACTGGTTGCCTGACTCAGAATAGGTTTCACCGACTTATTTCGCTACTCACTCACTCACTCACTCACTCACTCACTCACTCACTCACTCACTCACTCACTCACTCACTCACTCACTCACTCTCACTCACTCACTCACTCACTCACTCACTCACTCACTCACTCACTCACTCACTCACTCACTCACTCACTCACTCACTCACTCACTCACTCACTCACTCACTCACTCACTCACTCACTCACCACCACTCCCACCACTCACCACTTCACTCACCACTCACTCACCACCATCCACTCCTCACCTCCTCACTCACTCACTCACTCACTCACTCACTCACTCACTCACTCACTCACTCACTCACTCACTCACTCACTCACTCACTCACTCACTCACTCACTCACTCACCCAATCACTCAATCACTCAATCACTCACTCATTCATCACTATGATGATGGTGGTAAGTCTGATGACGAACATAATGATGATGATTATAATTATCGTCATGATGATAATGATAATGGTGATGAAGACAGTGATGATACTTACTGTCTCTGTATACTAGCCACACAGTCGACACTCTCCAGGTAATGACTATTGTCAGCTGCTGTAACAAAGCTGAAGTCCTTAACTGTATCCAGAGATAGATTGAAATAGGATTTCGGTGGAAGTCCCAGTCTTTCTATCAGATCAGGATCGACGTCGAACTCGGCTCCAGAAAGATTGATTCTGGTGTTTTCTGGAGGCGTGTATCGATAAGGTAATCCAGAATGTACCGGGATTATCTGGAGAACAAAACAAAAACATTATGATAAAATATTGATTTGGTTCATTCAATTAATATTAATGATGATGACAACGATGATGATGTTCATCATTAGGATGATGATGATGTTGGTGGTGATGATGATGGTGATGATGGTGATGATGATGTCTAGTTGAGAGCACCTTGTTTTTTAAATCTCAGTACTAGAGACACCGACAAGAGATGATCGATTGGCAACTCCGTAGAATGAAACATCCTCCAGACAGTAATAACACGGACTCGACTTCCGAATCTAACGATCTGTAGTGAATGCACTTCTAATGTTCCACAACTTGGAGATTTCTGCATATCACAATTTGATTATTGATATAGTTAATTAAATTTACTGCCACTGATAGATGTATAAGTTGTCAATAAACCATGCCAAAACCATGTTTATCAAGGGTTTGAACTTTAAACTTTCATGAAGTTTCAAAAATGCTACTTCAAAAGGTGTCTTAATGATAATAATTACTTTGTATTTTTATTCTTCAGAAAAAGGTAGAACAATTATTGATGTAATAATAGCACTGACACAACATTATTGTTTTGTGTTGTTATTGTTGTTGTTGTTGTTGTTGTTGTTATTGCTGGTATCTAATTCCTGCCGGTAATTCACCTGTAATTATATTTTTCAAACTATTCCCTTTTTGTTAGAGCAGTTATTTAACAATCTGAGACTTATCAGCCGACTATGAGCTGTTGTTACTTAACTGACGTTGATGATAACTTAACTAAGTATGCGTTTTAAATTCACCACTAATTGTTTCAAAAATGTGTTTATTTATTAAAACCGACGAAATTTCGATTGAATTTAAACGTCGTTATGTTTCGATTTATATATATAAGTTGTTTTTGATAGAGACATTTTGCTATAAATCAGTTTACTAGGAGATAAAATATGACTCTCTTCAGACCATCACAAAACTTTGTCATATGCGAATATTTCTTCAAATTAGATTCGATATATGCGAGTTGTCTTCTAATAGTGTGTGCAGTTCTCTTCGTGATTTCTTCGCGGTTGCGTGTCTCTTTCACATTTCTAGAACCATTTTGTTTGATTAACTTCATGAGAAATGATGGGACAATATTTATCTCTATTCTGGGTCGGATTAATTATCGTTATCATTATGTCTGATAAAATATGTATCGTAATTCTCTGGTGTATTTTATTATTCCTTAGATAGACAAAGTGATGGTGATATATCGATCTATTGAGAAATCTAGTTCAGTGGAGACCTTTTGGTGATATATAGTTATAACTGGAACCCATCATCTTACTGAACATAACACATTGATAACAATCTACAGGATTTTAATAGACCGATCCAGGTGAAATGCGTTGCATCGGTTACCAACTGCGGTCTCGGGTTAGAAACGGCTATGGCGCCCACTGTTAATAGGAGATGGCAATTTTACACTAATAGTAAATATTTGAAATCTTTCAGCAAAATATTTCATATTAAACGAAAACTTAGACTAGCATTTCAGCTGAACGATTGTATCTTTCAAAAGGATTTAACACAATACTTATCAGGATATAACCCAATGATTGACCGGGATTGATCTTTCCAGATGAATGACACGGCTAAACCTTCGTTATTCATGTTGAATTGTGGGGATTTTTAGTATGGGCTTCAATACATTAATTAAATTATATTAAAATTTAAATTTTAGCTGACTATAAGTTGATTTTAATGAAGATTTTTTAATATTTAATGTAGATATAAAGGGGAGTTTGCAAGTTTTGGAAACATTATTTTTACTTGTACCTGGGAACCAATCATATATGTATTACGTGTATATTATTAAATAAAGATATTATTACATTAGAATATTAACACCCCTTTGACATTTACATGAGGTAAACATTCCATGAATGGCTGATTCAGAAAATAAAACAATTCACTTTCAATAGACGATATCATCCATAAATACCAATATTACAGTAATAGGAATCACCCATTGAATTACAGACTTGAAAATAAATATGAAATATAATTTGTTTGTTTGTTATTTCTTACTTAGAATTATGTTTTCCCAACGAAATTATCATGATATGTGAATTTTATGTATTTATCGATATAATTACCATATGAGGAATATATTGATGCATTTGAAAGACTATGGATCATGGTGAATATAACGAAATATGATTATTATTGCTAAAAAATACTAAATATACGACATATGGGGCCGTTAAATGAAGCAAGAATTTGTCAGGAAATCGACTTCAAGCGTTCTGATTATTTAGAGTGTTCAATGAGACACACGAATCACAGTTCAATATTTGGTATGATCACAACGGGCATCGTACAGAGCTTGTACTCGTCGGGGCAAGCTGTCAATCCGCCAGATTAGTAGGCTGGTTGGCACTTGCATCCATGGTGCGTGTTACTTCGGACCACATGTTCTACATAGGAGTAAGATCCGGAGACACTGCTGGCCATTCCACGTGTTCGATCCCTTCAGTTTCCATGAAATTGACCGCTGTGCGAGCTCTGTGAGGCCTGGCGTTGTCATTCTGGTACACTAAATTATACCCAAATGTCAGACAAGCAAATGGTAATAACTTTTCCTCCGGAATCTGTAGGTACTAGTAATGATCCAGGTTTCCATCGACGATGTGAAGTTCATATTT
>JAODUP010000375.1:332500-337500 GCA_025642065.1 Paralvinella palmiformis | reverse complement strand
TAATAGGACAGGAATAATACAGATTGTCTGCACACACAAAATTATAATGCACACATCACAATAAATGTCCGTATTCATAGGTTCAAAACTCGAAGCGCACCTGTTTCAACGTTACTTTTTGCCACTACCGGAAGTGAGCACTGTTTGGTCATGGCGGCCCAGTCAAACACATCTGACTGCACGGTCTAGTTTTTCTTTGAGGTGAATAGTTATGATCGTCGTATTTATGTATTTAAATTAATGAACATTTTGATTATCTCCCCATCAGTGGGTTTGGTAAAGTCTCATGTATATAATATCATATATCATTTCGATCAATAGGATTTTTGATACAGTTAATTGTTCAAATATTAAATAAATCTATCTATCTATCTATCTATCTATCTAACTAACTAACTAACTAACTATCTATCTATCTATCTATCTATCTATCTATCTATCTATCTATCTATCTATCTATCTATCTCTATCTATCTATCTTCTCTCTCTCTCTCTCTTCTCTCTTCTCTATATATATATATATATATATATATATATATATATATATATATATATATATATATATATATATATATATATATGTGTGTGTGTGTGTGTGTGTGTGTGTGTGTGTGTGTGTCTATGCGTGCGTGCGTACGTGCGCGCCTGCGTGCGTGCATGCCAACATATTTAGAGGTAAATGTGTTGTTTTCTAAAGGTCAACATACTGTGAAGAAATGTCATAAAATGACGATCAATCCACTGATAAAAACTCACAGTTAGCTACATTACAATAACTCTGTGTTTTATTGTCATAAATTTCTACCTAGTTTAGATGCTGATGACTCAATATTATAATGTCATGGCCAACAGCTGCTACCTAAAAAGAGCATTGAAAAATTGCTTACTGGTAGAGTCGTGTGTTATAAGTGATTACTACTATCTGAGGTACTCTGATGGTGTGTTATAAGTGATTACTACTATCTGAGGTACTCTGATGGTGTGTTATAAGTGATTACTACTCTCTGAGGTACTCTGATGGTGTGTTATCAGTGTTTTTTGGGTTTTAAAAACTACTTCTGAGGTACTCTGATGGTGTGTTATAAGTGATTACTACTATCTGAGGTACTCTGATGGTGTGTTATAAGTGATTACTACTATCTGAGGTACTCTGATGGTGTGTTATAAGTGATTACTACTATCTGAGGTACTCTGATGGTGTGTTATAAGTGATTACTACTCTCTGAGGTACTCTGATGGTGTGTTATCAGTGATTGCTACTGTCCGAGATACTCTGATGGTGTGCTAAAAGTGATAACAACTGTCTGAGGTACCTCTGATAGAATGCTATAAGTGGTTATTACTGTTTGAGGTACTCTGATCGTATGTTATCAGTGAGTACTACTGTCTGAGGTACTCTGATGGTGTGTTATAAGTGAGTACTACTGTCTGGGGTACTCTGTTGGCTTCTATATCCAATTATGAGATAGGTAAATCGTTAATTTGACATTTCGATGACTTAACAAGTCGTCTGGATATGTTGTGTATTGATCTGTGAGGGAATGCATCACGACTTTACTGATACATCCAAACTTTTCTTTGTTCTCGGATTACACGAACAATGGCCTTTTGGTTTCCAATAAAATCGTTGTCTTATATTAAATCGTTGTTCTGTTTATTAACTTTCATATTGCTGTCGTTCCTGTGCTACATCGGAACAGACTACTTGATATTTAAAACACAGACAATATATTATAGTAATAATAATAATAATCTATCTGATGGTAAGGTGGATGTTTATTTTATCGACCTCAAACATTCTGGTCAAAACAACAGGAATAAATCAGTTAACAATAACAACAACGACAACGACAACAATAGCAGCAGTAACAGCAGTAGTAACAGTAACAGAAATAGCAGTAGTAGTAATCACAACAACAGGATTGACAAGAATGAAGATACGTTTGTGTTACCAGGATTTAGGATACTACCAGATATGGTTAGTTTATTTATATAATACCACCACTATCAGCCACCATACTATAACTAATGTTATTACATACCCCGGCTACTACTACTACTACTACTAATAATAATAATAATAATAATACTTATACTAACACTACTGTTTATCCTACTATCATCACCATCTCTGACTCATAAACTGACTGACTGACTGACTGTCTGACAAACTAACTAACTAACTAACTGATTGACTGACTGAATAACTGACTAATTAACTGACTGACTAATCGACTGACTCTCCGACTGACTCACTGCCTGTCTGCTTAACTGACCGGTTGCCTGACTGATTGAGTAACTGATTGACTTAACTGACTGACTCACTCACTCAGTCGCTCACCCACTCACTAACCTTACGACTAGAATAATCTGTTTTTTCCTCAGCAACAATCAATACGATCCGGATTGCCTTATAAATATACTCCTCCTCAGCAAACTGGGATCAATCATTCTGGAGCCGAGTTTGACGTCGATCCTGATCTGATAGAAAGACTGGGACTTCCACCGAAATCCTATTTCAATCTATCTCTGGATACAGTTAAGGACTTCAGCTTTGTTACAGCAGCTGACAATAGTCATTACCTGGAGAGTGTCGACTGTGTGGCTAGTATACAGAGACAGTAAGTATCATCACTGTCTTCATCACCATTATCATCATCATCATGACGATAATCATAATCATCATCATTATGTTCGTCATCAGACTTACCACCATCATCATAGTGATGAATAAGTGAGTGAGTGAGTGAGTGAGTGGTATAAGAGTTAAAACAAAGGTCAGTTATTCAGATAGCCAACTGATGAATTAGTCAAACAGACAGCTAGGCTGTCAATCAGTAAATCAGGTCAGTCATCTGTCAGTAAGTCAGTCAGCCAGTGAGTCAGTCTATAAATCAGTCAGTTAGTCAGTCAAAGAGACAGAATATCAGTTATATAGCCATATGGCTACTTAGTCAATCAATGAATCAGTGAATCAATCAGTAAATCAGTCAATATATCAGTCAACTAGACAGTTAGTCAGTCAGTTAGCCATTCAGTTAGTCAGTCAGTTAGTCTCTCTGTAAGTCAGTTAAGCTTTACATCAGTGAACCAGTCAGTAAATCAGTCAATGAGTAATACAACCGTACTTATCCTACCAGTAAATAAATCAGTTAGTCAGTCAGTCATTTATTCAGTCAGCTAGTCATTCAATCATTTAGTCATTCAGTTATTTTTGTCTGTCAATTAGTCAATCAGGCATGTAGTCGCTAAATCAATCAATCAATCATTCAACATTTGAGTCGGTCATTCAATCAGTAATTCAATTAGCAAATCAGCCAATTAGGTAAGTTCATATTAACGAGGCCAAGTTTATATTAGCCAATCAACTTAAAGTTTGTAGATTACTGCAACCAACAACCTTCACCGCCATCAACATGTTACATGCATTATATTTTGTTTGATTAATATATTTAGCAATTGAAAATTGAGAGCTTCATAACCGAATAAAAATTCACATTGGAGACTATGTACACATGTTTCTTTCCGTACCAGCATAATAATTTTCTGAATATTTATTTGGTATAGCGATATAATCTTATGAGTATAATGAAAATGTAATTGAACTTCTTTGCTTCATCAGGTCATGCAAACCGTGGATAGTTTGCTTAATAGAACGTTTATCATTTCCATTATATTACACTCGCCATTTTTCTTGGGGGTAAACAGGAATATTTGATTTTCGGTAATTACAGATCAAGGGCAGACGTTATGAGGGATAAGGTCATATGGATTATAGTTTCAGTGAATATTTATCAGCATATTTTATCCTAATATCGGCCTGAAAGAATAAATATTTAATATTTAGTATGATATATATATATATATATATATATATATATATATATATATATATATATATATCATTACTAATTTATTTATTAAGTAATCTTTCCTCTTCCAGTTTTCCAGGTTATACTATACACTATTATGACTTAGGTCTGACTCGGCATGAAGCAACCGATGTAAGTTAAGTCAAATTTTGTTATCGTTTTACAATTTATTTCAACAAATATTTAGATTCGATACTATATTTATTTCTTATTTAATTCAGTCCTCGATATATGTCAACATCTTAATTGCCAGATAATCTTTTAACCTTTACGTGATTGATTTTAGGTGAATACTTGGTGTAACGTTAAGCTGCACAAGTTTAATTTCGAAATATTTCCAAGTCACATTCGTCAAAGACAAAACAAATGCTTTAAGTATTTGGTTATTCAGGCAAGTATTTATTCTCGATTAGATTAAAAATCATAAACACATCGCTAACCAATTATTTCTATTGTTATATCAACTCGTTATTAATCATATTTACGGATGACAAATAATATTTATGATTGTTTCTCTGTGGATATTTTTCATATCTTATGCCACTCTATTGTCATTGCATTATATCCAGTTCTTTTCATCGATCTGGTTGCTGTATGAATATAAAATGGACATTCTCCCCCCCCCTCCCTTCTCCTTTCTCCTCTTTAGCATCTGATCTACAGCTGAGTGGATTGTGTGACAGTCAAAATGTAAATAACTTTGTCCGGATGGCTAAAGTTCCAATAAACCACAAACCAACGAGCATTTGGCTAATATTTTGATTTAGTTTTCAGCGAATTACTTTCTATAATATATGGAACTCTATTTAAGACAATTATCAAACCTTCAAACTATAAAGGTGGGTCTTCTGTCTGTCAATCCGTATAATGTGACGAGCAGCCAGACGTCATTCGGTCAGTCATACATATTCATGAACCTCAACGACCACGGACGACGTTTACAAATGTGAGGTCATTTATTCTTTTAGTCGTTTCTTGTGTGTATTTACCTTTAACCAAAACAGTTTATCTCAAGCTATTTTGATTCCTTTCCGCGCAACAGGTAATGACGTATACAAATATTCGTTGCTCCAAGATGACGTCATATGAGACAGATTCTTCGGGTAATCCTAATATGCATACAAACAT
>JAODUP010000375.1:325000-327500 GCA_025642065.1 Paralvinella palmiformis | reverse complement strand
ATGTAATCGGTGAGTATTCAAGTAATTTTCTAGACTCATAGTAACTCAAGGATCATTGAGAAATAAGTTGGACGGTGGTCGGTAGTTTTTCAGCACTTCTTAGTTAACACTTGTTTTGATTCCTTTTTAATTTAAGCACTTTCTATTGGTAGGCAATACCCGCCATTTTTCTTAACGGAAATTCCTGTGACGTCACAACAGTCATAAACATAACCACGTGGTAACCGTCGCTATTACTTGTTTCATTCTGGAGATGATTTTGTTTACAAAGAGAACTAGTGTGATATCAGTGCTAATATCGTATTTTGTGTGTTACGAACGATAGATTTAGCTGTTTAAGCGATAATAGAATCATTGTGAAATATGGATTAGCGGTGTGTTGTATACAGATGCGATAATATCAGATTGGAAAGTGAGGTTTCCGTTCATGAATTTCCTACACCATCTTCGAAAAATCTGAGGGCAGCTTGTTAACTTTTATCCAACGAACACGAGACAAATAGCGCCTCACCAGCACATCACAACAAAATATAATATGAGCTGAGACTGGGGAAGAAACTAATTTTGAAGAAAGACGCCGTCTTTACCCTATACCCAGCAAACGTCAACATGACATACCCACCTCATATAAGGAGCGCCACAGTATCTGCTCGAATGAGATTAGTTGTGCGGAAAAGAGAGGAACACATGGTTTATCCGGAAACACATACTTATCCATAGATCGTAACCATATATTTATGTGTTGGGGAAAAACGGTCCGGTTGTGACGTCACGACTGCCGCTCAAACTAGCAGGATGGCAGCACACTTACTCTCCTCCATGTGCTGAGGCATGCCCAAATACGGGCAATAATTCACTAGAACTATATTTTGGAAGACTCATAACAGTCTGTAAACTATTATTTTAATACAAGGAATCTACTTCTACAATAGAAAAAATCAGATGTCCAATATTGGCCTTTTTGAGACGAAGTAGAACATTGTATACTGTTTATAATTTGTATTATTGCAATGCTCAAGGGAGGTATGTATGCCAGCACTTTTTTAAAACGTTGTGGCCAATGGTTCAGATTCGTACGACTCCAATTTGAATCAATACTCCTCACACAATGTCACTCATCGGACATTTATTACTATCAGTGGGGTCCCTAATTGTTGCAATCTTCTTCATGAAGAAATCATCGAGTTCTTTGGCTAGTTTCTCACTACATGAACAATTTGGCAAAATGAGTTCTCCTTGATGTCCCATAAGGTTCTTTATAATCTTGAGCAGACATTTCTAACTACATCCACACTTTGTTATTTTGTCTCAGTAAAAGGTCCTCGTTGATTTGAGGAGTAATTTCTCAACCTCAAAATATTTATCTTTGTATAATTACTGATGGATTGTCAGTTTGGTTCTATGCCACAGTTTGTTTAAACTTTTCGACTTTCTTGCTTTATTTCCTTATTTCCTCTGTATACCAAGGAAAGCATCAAGTTCATCATTTTTTTATTGTATTCAGAAATACAGAACTGAACAGAAACAATTTTTATTATGTATCAACTATAGATACTCATAACAGCAACCCGTGATATAATGGACTGTTACTATGGACGCCGATTATGTTCACAAATATATAGGCGTTACCACGATAATGGGCCGTGTCCTGGTTTAACAAAATTCATATTCGGTTTTTCTGAGTACCATTCCGGATTAATGACGTAATGACGTTTAGGCGGAGCTCTGTCCACTGGGAGGAAGGTCGTATCTGGCATCCGGAGATAATCAAGTCTGTAGGCATTATCCGTATTTGTTGGCGGTCTGGATCCACTGGCTGGGATGGAGACAGCCAATCTCTCTGGAACAACTCTGAAAGGAAAGACAAAGATGGATGGCTGGGGATAATGACAGGAGACAGAAAATGGAATGTCGATAGGAGAATTGCCATTTAGAAATATGAATAGACAAATAATAATAATAATAATAATAATAATAATAACAACAATAATAATAATATTAATAATAATGGTACAGATTTGTTTAATAATCTTTGGCATGAAGAATTTTCAAACGCATTTTACATTAAATTAACATTTAAATTATTCACCAGATGGTGTTCTTATAATCTCCTCTGATAACTTATTCTACATACTCGGGGGCGAGGGGTGCCTTTACGTTAACCACAATATGGCTAGAGTCATAGCATCAGATTGTTGACCAGAGATTTGGCGATGATTTTCATAAAGATAACAGATAAGAGATAATCCAATTTCTTATCACCAATAAAGTTGTTAACAGTTAATTGACATATTTAGGTGATAATTATTCTAAAACCACTCGATTTAAGAAGATTTGGACTCATCCATAATTGAATATCATCGATACAGTATTTTAAATTCTTCTAAGAAGAGGAAATAGTTCGATTCATCGTCCAGAGACATACGTAGCTGGTTGCCATCGGGATCCTATCAATATTCAATGTCATATTCATGTACAATTATGAATATATATGAAAATT
>JAODUP010000375.1:235000-320000 GCA_025642065.1 Paralvinella palmiformis | reverse complement strand
ATGATAATTTATCATGTGTACATGTGTATAAGGCGAGGTTTTAATTCTTGTACATTTTTTTCTACTTATCTCTTAACACGAGAAACTGGTTACATTCTGAGACGGTCCATCGAGGCTCCTGAGTGATAATAGATACATGACACATGCGGGACCAGTGGATGTGTGTGTGTATGTGCGTGTGCGTGTGTGTGATTTACATCAAGCAGCTGACGCCATTTATGATAATTTACCATATATACATGTGTATAAGGCGAGGTTTTAATTCTTGTCAATTTTTTTTCTACTTATCTCTTAACACGAGAAACTGGTTACATTCTGATACGGTCCATCGAGGCTCCTGAGTGATAATAGATGCATGCCAAATACGGGACCAGTGGATGCGCTCGTGTGTGTGTGTGTGTGCGTGTACGTGTGTGTGATTTTGTTGAAATATCCGACTAACAAGTAAGCTCCAAACATGAGGTCAAATATCATGATATAATATTTATTATCAGTTAATTTATATAATATATTTAAGTTTTGTCACTCTGTACTTCCTGAGGTAGATCCCTAAATGATGCTAGACACTAGATTATAGTCAAACGATATATTGTAATGATAGCGAGATAATCAACTAAACTCGAAGGTATGTTTTATAAGGTCAACATAATAATTAACCTCACCTTCTTGTCACCGGAAATAATCAATAATCAATCACCATCGGAGTTTAGAATTTTACTATTATAACTGATTATTCTGATTTATTTATGGATAGTAATATTTTTTTCATCAGTTCAATATTTTAGCTTTCAGTTAGATCAATAGATGAATTATCATGGAGAATGACGATATAATATGAGTTGTAGGTAATCAACAGTGTATTCTATCGTGAGCTTTCCAGCACTTGCGGGGCGCCACCGTCGATTCTATTTGAATGCGAGGCTACACGCAACAGAATTCAATAAGATGGCAGGTGTTGGTGTTGTTTTTGGCTGTTGGTCTAGACTGTTGGCTAATTTATGTGAGAATAGTCTGTGATTGGACGCAAATGGGTAAGAAGGCTGTCGGCGAAGGATACATTGCCTAAAATGTTAACGTATTCACTTTTTATAATTCGTTTATTGTTGAAAGTTATATTACTTCTAAATATGTATTGTTGTAACGTATTGTGACAGCTGTTTTTCGTTACACTAGCGTATGGACGTTAATAGCTATAGCATAATTACTTCTAAATATGTATTGTTGTAACGTATTGTGACAGCTGTTTTTCGTTACACTAGTGTATGGACGTTAAT
This sequence comes from Paralvinella palmiformis, assembly GCA_025642065.1. Lineage (NCBI taxonomy): Eukaryota > Metazoa > Annelida > Polychaeta > Terebellida > Alvinellidae > Paralvinella > Paralvinella palmiformis. The sequence goes on along the minus strand of JAODUP010000375.1, from coordinate 318,726 downwards.
AGCTATAGATATGCAGATCAGCAAGAAAAGCCTCGTTGTCAATTGTCTATTGACAAGATATAAAATGTGACCTTGTTTGTGTGTTCTTTCTTGGATATACTGCCTGAGAATGGCAGATCTAAGAATGTCAACCAGTTGTTTGGTATCTGCATTCCTCTAGCAATCTCAATGTATATTGAAATCACCTAAGATCAACAGATGACCACTGTTGGTAGCAAGAGAATCAACAAATCCCGAAAATTCCTTGAAGAAATCTGCTGCTTTCAGGCCATTTTTCTTAGTGGGGTGTAATCGGTAGATAATACCTACACGAACACTTATCTCCCACCTATACAAAAGTCAGTTGGTAATTTTCAAAAGACTTAGCCTGAAAGTACAAATGAGTTTCACACTTCAAAGAATCACGGAGAAGAATGCCGATTACCCCACCTTTTTGTGAATCCGAGCTGCATGATGGAATGAATATGCAGCTGGAGTCACATCACCAACAATTTTCTGGTCTGAAACATTACCAGTCAGCCAAGTCTCTGTAATGGCGAGAGCATCAAGATCCATATCCTTAATAACATCAGATATTTCATCAGATTTATTACAGATCGACTGACAGTTAATAAGACCAATACTTACATTTTGTACAGCTGTGCCATTATATGGTGTTATTGGCACAGTGATCAAATTACTGGCATATAGAAATAATATAGGGCGTCAAATGAGCAGCTAAGAAGAAAATACAAGAAATACAAAATAACTAAATACAATCAATTTATATTAATATAAATTAAATCTATATTACATAATATGCAAAATACACCAGTTTCACTTGTGTAACTTATCTAATAGCTGAACTATCCGAGAAATATTCCGGTGCCATTACATCGAGAGCCGGTCAATAAGCTCATAATGTAGATAAACATTCACTTGATAAAGAAATGATAAAGATGGTTAAGATTATTATGAGTTATATAAATTATTTACTGTTGATGTGTAAAATGCCAAATCCTGATAACTGATGAAGAGAATGGCCGGTTTCCCGCGAAACGCTTCAAATACTCAGGATCTAGCACATTATCCATTCCGGATTAAAATATATTTATCTTCACACGAATTGAACGACTCCATCAGAAATACACAACAACGACAACAAACCTCTGATGAGTACGCTAACTATTTAATTGTGATGATGGTACTGTTAGTCAGCTACATTTAATATTGACTGTGTAAATCATTGTTCCGTTCTATTTATAGAGAGATGGCTACGACAACATTCACATCTTCGTAGAGCAACGAACCCATCTCCGTGTTTTATTATAATATATCTACCCCCCCCCCCCCCCCCCCGAAACAACACAACTCTCTTTAGGAGAGAAATCCTACATTTGTCAACAATTCGAGATGGACATGTCTTCACTTAAAGATTTATTCCATCCAGGCACGCTAGGTGTTCTTCCTAACAGCCACAACAACAATAACAACAATAATCCCACTACACGTATTACTTACAAACCACTGTCACTACACACGGTAAATACTCAACAATTACAACAACAACAACAACAACATCCCAGTCGGCGTCCACTTTTAGTTCTAGATCTTGTCTGACGTCATATTCACGATATGCTCTGTAAATCCGTAATTCTGTGACCAGTCAGCCATAATGACGTAATACAGGTATTGTCATATGGATAAGCTATATGTTACAGTATTTTGGCATTTAACGTATAGAGAGATGTTGTCTGGTAAATACCGGATAGAACCCCCCCCCCAAGGCTTCTCTCGCCATATAATAAGACATGGCTATTAATAAAATATGTTAATGTACGTGATAAATGATAAATAGTCACCTGTCATATAACTTCAAAGGTATTATCTCATTTATTACCTTGTGTGTTATTTACTATTTGACATGATTGCGACATATGACTGGGACTGTAAATATCTGAATAATAAAAAACACAATTTTATTCTATACTATCATGTTATATGACAATCCTCTATGCAGATAAATATGTCAACTTTAATATCCGAAGCATGATATGGCGGACAATGAAAACAACCCATAACGGATTTCCTGAAGATAAACAGGAAAATCACGACGCTTATAAATATTTTAAATAAATAATTGCATCTGAATAAGGTAAATCGTTGTTCATTGGTAAAATAAATATTTGTCTAGCCGGGGATTGAATTACAATTCACGCTTTCCCATCGAATGTTCCCTGTTAGTAGACGTAGTAGTCTTTGCCACCTACCCATTTGTCAGGCGAATCGCGTACAGTGGCAATCTCTGATCCACATTCCTACGTGCCTAGCTCAGTAGCTGCATACGGTGACAAACATCTATTTATAACCCTTTAGGTTACATCGATGCTTATTAATTTATTCGTTTCAGATATCAGAATCTGGTGGCTTCTCTTTGCGTTTAACGAGGTCAAAAATAATCTCTCTAGTGTAGCACACTATTGGCAAACACCATCCAAATAGGGTGTCATTTTAAAACACCCCATGAAAACACTTGACCTCTTTATCCTTCTACCAACTCTACTCTTGACGAGTGCCAGGTGATGTTATGTACCTTCCCAGAAAAGCCCTTTCAAACACAGTCCTATCAGTTATATCTTTATCCGACATTATGATAACTTTATGAGGGTACCTTCGTATCACCTGGAATTATTGTTCTTGAAGCCATTAACCTTTGCCGTCATCCCTTCCTCCGTCTTAATCCTTGTTACAAAGCAAGCAGACATCTAACTCTGTTCATTGCCATCAAAGAAAGGCATCAGATAGACACGATCGATGCCATGCACAAACTTGTCCGTTACTTCAGTGTGGATAGCGTGGAACTTGAATGAATAAATTATCATAACTTTGCTTACATGTTGTTTGCAGTTAAAGACGCAATACGTTAATATTTGCAATGGAATCATCATAGAATAAATACTTAAAGAATGTTTTCACGCGTACATACATTTGATCCACCTAAATCGACAATAATTATATAATAAATAGTGCACAATAAAAGCCCGCTTAGTGCAACACAAACAATAATTACAAACCCTCCAAATATTTGATGCGCCTAAGCTAATTCAAGACTGCACAAAGATACAAAGCAATTGCACAATAAAAGCCAGAATAGTACGGCATAAACAATAGTTTACAACTCAGAACCTCGGATACGGTGATTCAATTATTTAGTCAATATGGGCCTCATGACATTGCCGAAACATATTCCTGAAAAATATTTCCGACAACAATTTTAAAAGACATCCTGTTGTTCTTTAATTTCCTCAGATTAAAAAGATGGCTGCTTCAAGGCACAGTTCAGTTTATATATCCCGAAGTTAATGTGCCACACTTCATGGGGATAGAACTGTAAAAAGTCGGACCAAATAGTTCACGAAATATAATATACATGGTCAGGTAGACACTAACAGTCAACTGGAGAAAGAAAAGAACAACGAATTGACCAACTTGAACAAACCATGGACAGTCACATCGACCAGTTAGAACAAGTAATGGACAACTTAGCGCAATACAAGAGATGATCGTCCGTTCGTGTCTCCGGGATAAAACACAGATGGTGAACAACAGGACACTATTGTAACAGAATTAGTCAATGACATCGTATGACTCGTAGCCGAAGGGTCGCGGGTTCGATGCTCCGGGAGCTGCAATGCTGTCATGTGGCGACTGGTTCACTCATCCATAAAATGAGATCCGGACAAGACGTGATGGGTATGTGTTTGAGTAACGCTTTGCGCCTTCAATGGCAGCATCCATGGTATGCTCCCTTGGAATTTGAGATAGATGCCGGATTAGAACAGGTCAGAGTCAAGGATAATAATATTGTACAGCGCCTCAAAACAGGATTACCTGGTTCTGACGCTGTATAAACATGCATTATCATTATTATTATTATTATCATAATGAGTAATGTCAACAAGACACACCTAATTGGAAGAATAACATCTATCACAAATAGAAACATCTTCCGTCAAATGATCATCCAGTTCAAAGACTAGGAGTCCAAATTTATGAAAGCCCGGAAACAACTCCCCAGTTAAACAGCCGAATGTATTCGTTGATGAAGATCAAACACAAAAAACGAGTTAGACTTGTCTACGTGTGCCGAAAGAGAGAAGATATCAGTTTGTGGACTGATGCTCATTTGATGGCCGAATTGTTATCAAGGACACGAACAGCAAAATCAAAACCATCAATCAAGAGGATGATCTGAACGAACTGTAAAACTGTAGACCGGGAAAATAGGACATCGTTGGATATTATGATATTCCTCTTAAATTACCGATCAGTGTTATCGTGATAGGGACTACACCAGGATCATGATCGTTGTCACCATCATGATCTACGTATGGTTCGTGAATGATTTTATTGTTTACAATTGTCTTTACTGATTTGTTTTCTTTCTAGCAAAATCAGCTAAATTGAAGAATTGTAGTACAACATTATATGTCATAAGTCTACTCGGTAATAGATTTATTTAATCGTACATTATACAGACAACAATGTATTATATTTATATGAATGAACGCTGTAATGTTTACCAAGAGTATATGTGTATTTATAAATCAAATATGTCCTTAGTTAACTGGAATCACGTCTAATTATAAAACCACTAACCGTAATATGAGAGACTTAATTAGATCCCGATTATAATTGTACGACAAGCAATAATATACTCACTACCAAATACTACATAGAAAATAATCTCCCAAAAAAGTAACGATAGCATTCTTTAATGCATTTGAATGTTAGAAGTATAGCGAAGAATATTGATAAACTAAACAACTATTTACTATCTCTTGATATACAGTTTGTATAATTGGTATAAAGAAAACGAGGCTAAAAGAGGAAACTTTAGAGTTATGTGAACTTACAGAATACAAAAAGAAAGTATTCATCTTATTAGAACCTCCAGAAAGGAGGTGAAAGAGTATCTTTATACGTTCACCAAAATGATAATCACGTAGAAAACGCCAAAATTTATATTATGACTGAGCATATAAAATGTGTTTTTGTCAAACAAGAACACACAAAAGAAAAGTATTGGTCGGAATAGAGTTTAGACCTTCAAATACAAGCATTATTGTATTTATAAAACAGATGACAAGACAAGACAATTCATTCACAATTTCCGATTCACATATTATACATGGCTGTGTTCCTATCTGCCCATAACTTAATAAAACAATAAAATAAACAAAATACGGTTAGTGTCTGGAAAACATTTTGTAGCCACACGCATACACGCACGCACGCACGCACGCACGAACACACACACACAAAGCTGTAAATTATCCTAATTTATATAACTGCAATATTTTAAAGACCTACAACGACAGATAAGATAAGGATAATTATAGAGATAATTTTTAAAAGGCTGCAGTCATCAATGGGATGATATAAAACACCTCATCAAACAAACAAACACATTATAGTATAATTAAACCATTATGTCACATTATAAAGTTATCGTTTGACAAAGGATATGCAACCATAGCTAATAAAAAATAGCTAATGCACTGCCGACTTAAAACAATCAGTAACTATAGATCTATATATTACCGTGTGTTTTCTAAAATATTTGAAAAACTAAATATATTCATAAACATAATATTGTTTCAATTTGGAGTCGAAAAAAGGTATATTCTAATTACACGACTTTAACGTTATTTATTGATAAGATAACAAGTGCAATAGACAAAGGAGAACACATAATGGGACTAGCTTAGATTTCGCCAAAACTTTGATACGGTGAACGATAACTACTTATTAAGAATATTAAACCATACTGGAATAAGAGGAACAGATCTCCGATGACATTAAAGTTATTTATCTGGTACGAAAAAAAATAATTCCGTTCTTAAAAACATAACTCGTGGTGTATCACGAGGATCAATATTAGGTTCCTTATTAATCCTGGTCTATATAAACGATTTAAACTCTGTGTCACAAACAACCTTTCTTATAATGTATGTAGATGACACTAATATGTTAATTCAAGAGAAAGATTTGCCAAAACATGTAACATGATTTAAACATTCGCTTTGGCTTAAAGATGACAAGCGTATATTACATATTATGAAAACGTGTCCAATGGACATTTAACAATATTCCTAGTGTGAGAAACAGATCCAACAACTTTATATAGATGGCGGTCAAATATACACTATTAACCTTCTGAGAGTGATAATAGATGATAAAATTAATTGGAATAAATATATACAATATACTAAGATCTAATAACTAATATCTAAAGTCACGAACAAAGTGAACAAAACACTTTTGATTAATATATATTACACCTTTATATACACTTTTGGTACCCACTGTAACATAGTAGGGGGAAGACCCCCAATAACGTATTTATCTCAAATTCATATATTCTCAAAACAAACCATTCGTATAATAGGTTATGCTGAATTTAGAAGTCAGGCATACGTTTTATTTAAAACACATCGAATTATGAACACCTATCAACTGAATAAATATGTAATTTGTATATTAATTAACAATACATAGTAGGCGTATGTTACCAAGTATATTTAATGAGAAGTTCATGAAGCTCACACCTTTATACAACTATAACATGAAACAACGTATAGCTTACAAAATACCACATTGTAAAATCAATACCAGACAAAATACACTCGTTTAGTTTAGTCCAAAACTATGGAGTACTACTTTCATATATAATCATTTTTAAGATTGTACTCCTCTGAATAGATTTAAAAAGGAAATGAAACAATACATGTTGATATCATATTAACAAGAAACACCGCACAACTTGGATATATTAGTATATTTGAGTATTATAGTAGGTATCAATATGTATGAATAGTATAGCTAATTAAGAAAACTGGTTATCATGTTTTTATGACATTATTTCATTAACTTTGATATGTTCGCATCAGCACAATTGCACAAAGGTGGCATATATGTTTTGCTGATTATTGAAAACAAATATTCATAAACAGTTCGTTCCTTTCCTGCTTATTGTTGATTATCTATCATGATTTGTATGTTTATCTGTTGTGTTTGTATGCTCATGTTTCGGACAATCACTCAATAAAGCAATCATTCACTAATCATTAAACATATATAAATACGTAAACGTATTTCAGTTATTGAATATTTTAGAGCGATATCGGCCAATACTAGACAATACAGTATAATCTTAGAGATAACTAGTTTATTACTTTTTGTTGTCACGATATTCCGAGAATTATACATATCCACAAACAAATGACTGAAGTAAATTAGACAACGAGATGTAACGGATGTTTTAGAAAGAAGAACACAATTTAATGCTATTCTACATAACAAAAAATTGGCATTTGACCTGTTGTTTCAACGCAAAATTAGTATATTGTTATGTAAGCAAAAATACCTTGTTTTGTACAAGTTAAAATATATTTATAAAAAAATACAAACACAAATATAATTATATAGATTATGTCAATAATTATGTAATGATCAAGCTTTTTATTCGCTAATGTAATTTATATACATACATAAAATGATATAACAAGTAGGTTTTCTGTGACCCCTCGAAAGTCACGAAAATATGTGACGATGTGTGTCGAAGATGCTGGAGAAGCTGGTTGCTAAACGGTTGGAGACTCATTTGATTAGTCACAGACTGCATGATAATCTTCTGTCAGCTCACCATCATCATGCCAATAATAATTATAACAATATAATATTACTAATATTACACAATTATGTAAAATAACATATAAAAAGAAAGAAAAGCTATATTTTGACTAATGTATGTTTTATTGTCGATGGAGATTATTGTGTCATCCATAAATTCACGTACAGCACGGATAGTGGAATGCTGTTTCCTAATTATATACTGGACTGGCTCGAAGAGCTGATTGAGAAACAAAAACATTAACTATTCGTTTGTGAATTATTTGTTTTGACAGAGTTTGTAAAAAGGATATATATATATATATATATATATATATATATATATTGTGTGTGTGTGTGTGTGTGTGTGTGTGTGTGTGTGTGTGTGTGTGTGTGTGTGTGTGTGTGTGTTTTATAAAGATAGTTAAGGCGCTGGCACAGGTGTTATACTTTCATTCAAACAACAATTAACTCCAAACTGATTTTTAAAAAAATATTTAATTGTAAGTATAATTAATTACCGGTAAAATTAGAGAAAAATGAAAGAAAAAACTAATTTCTAAAATAATCCAAAAGAGGATAATTTAAATATAAAAAAGAAACTATGATTAAAACAAAACCAGGCTTTGTGTCGAACACTACGGCCAAGAAAGATTAAACCTAAAATGGAGAAATAAAATATTAATACACAGTATGAATAATGTGTGAATAATATAAGCATAAATCAGAATAAATTCAGATTAATACTAATAGCAGCGATATAACACGACTCAACCCAATAGCAACGACCGGTTTCGACCTATTCAAGTCTTCATCAGCTTGCATAGAATGTCTAACGTTACCATATTGCTCGAGGTTTATATACACAATTTTTCAATAGGAAGCCACGCACTTAATCCTTTAGTTCTTTTTAACAAAGGATGGGTGTGTGTGTGTGTGTGTGTGTGTGTGTGTGTGTGTGTGTGTGTGTGTGTGTGTGTGTGTGTGTGTGTGTGTGTGTGTGTGTGTGTAATTACATGGATTAATTTTTGGTTTATAACAAACGAGGTCGTAAAACACCAATCATCATCATCATCATTTTGATTTATAAATGGGTATACTATTTCCTAGTTGTAACGGGTACTTAATGTGTCCGTTTGCAGACAATTTGTTAATTGGTATTTTATGTCATTTATTAAAAAGGATTATGTTAATTTGTAATGTGTAGAATTGTGTCATAAATATATAAAATGGTCTTCTACTGTGCATGCAGTGCATGTGTGTGTGTTTGTGCGTGCGTGAGTGTGTGTGTGTGCGTGCGTACTTGGGATGTGGTCTTTCAGTTGCATATTTTATTCCAATATTTGAGAAGGAATTGTTTAATTCATTTGCAATATGCTATTGGCTGATAAAGATTTGTCTAGATCGTTAGTGCTCCTGATTAGTATATTAATAACACATCTTTTTATAGTATACTGATAAGCCTTTGTGGTAAATTCCTTTTGTTGTTCGGCTTAATTATATATATATATATATATATATATATATATATATATATATATAATGCGAAACTGGATATACTTTTCATACTGGGGATCTAATTATGCTTTGTCAAGTTCTGTGTAGCTTATTAAGTGTTCTAAAAGATGAAAGCAACCCACGTCTCATCAAGGGATTTCATATCTTTCCTGAAGAATGAATGGCTATGATTTATTCCGGCGCATCAATTTCGTTGTGTAATTTACTTTATTTGTGAAGTCATGCAAAGGCGCATTGTTCAAATATTGCCAGTTTTGATTTAGTGTTCTGTTGGAAATATTAAGTACAGATGAATCTGTCACGTAGGGTTTTGGTAAAATCGATGACTTGTAAATCTTCTCTTTCTAAGTGGCACCTGTCCACACCAAAAAAGGTGAGTTATCTGAATTGTTGTATGAATGTGCCATATATATATATATATATATATATATATATATATATATATATATATATATATATATATACATACTGCCTTGTTGGCCTCATGGGTAAACCGTGAGACTATTTACATATGGCTATGGTCATTCTATAATATTAAATATCATTGTTATGCCGTTGATACACAAGTGTACATGACTTTGAAGCAATGTGATAAATGAGATGATATTTCATCTTCAACTGAAGCTTGTTGTGCAGGCATAAGTACTCGGATGAACAGCAACATGCTCAAATTGAATAAGGACAAGAAGGAATTCATTGTTTTCTCATCCAACCAAATGTAAAGAAAACTGAGAATCTTCGCATTAAGGCATTCCATGTCTGTCAGAAATCTAGGGCTTATATTAGATAATACTCTAGGAATGGAGAAGCAGATGAATTATTTATGTAAGTCCTATTATTATCAAATAAGAAATATAGGACTTATTTGTATGTACACAAATGATGAGATATGCAATACTTTAGTCCAAGTTGCATGGTTATATAACATCCCCGTATCTCTGACAAATCGACCACAGGGAGTACAGAACTGTGATGCACGTCTGGTGACACGCACTGTAAAAGGGAACATATGACACCAATTTTGTTCCAGTTGCACTGGCTTCCTGTACGTTTCAGATCACTTTAAAAGATCCCGTTTCTTACGTTCAAAGTACTGAATGGAACAACACCACTGTATCTAAGCGATCCGATCGAAAAATATATACCAGTGATATTGCTCCGATCCGAGTCCTATTCACTTTTGAGGGTACCAAGAAGCCACGCAGCAATGAACGGAGAGAAATCATTCCGATTAAACAGCAAGTAAAGACATACTGTTTAAGGTTCTTAAAACCCATTTCTCTAAATTGGCGTATTTATAACTATTTAATCAGTTTATTATGTATGAAATGTATTTGATCTATATGATCTCAGAATATTATTTAATTGTATTTTAAATGTTAAGCGCCTTAGAGCAATTTCAGCTAAATAAGGCGCTATATAAAATACTAATATTATTATTATTATATTCTCTGTGGGAGGTCCCAGGTTCGCGACTCGGCCGTGGCACTATAGTACGAGGAAGTTGTCATCCAGCCATTTAACTGGCAAGGTTTTCCCCACCATCTATTCTAAGTTATAAATTTATTTAGAATTAGTCTACGTGTGGAAGCTATAAATTACACATCATATGCGTCTCCCTCATTTGAGGTTGCCAGCCTCATTAAAACTGCCATTTTGGCCATAATATATATATATATATATATATATATATATATATATATATATATTATAAATTAGTGTTATTGCTGAGTGTGTTAACATAAGTGGTCATAGTAAGAGTAAGGACTAATACATATATTAAAAAGTGACAGGATGTTCTTCAGTATCTCTATGATTATCTATTGTAATCCAGACAAAGTTTTGATCAGTATTATGATTACATTTATATAGTTTCTGACAGATTGATTACAAACGTTTTAATAGATTTAACATCGTTTGTTTTAAACAGTCTATATAATTATTTTTCCAATAATTGCATTATATTTTTAAACTGTAACTAGACGAAAAGAGACTCAAAACCACCAGGTATGGTGATGGCTAGATTTGTCATGTATTTTAAAGTTTGGTATTTACATAGATTGCCACACATCTTCGCGTCATACCTGATTTGCATATGCTAAATTAAGGACTTTTAAATTGAACTGGCAGGATATAATATGTGTGAGGAATGTTTCACAAAGTTAAATGAAGTCTATCTGATGATCGTGTAGTTTAAATAGTAGTAACTTTAATTAATCACATTTTGCAGATAAACTTTCTAGATTTAAGAGCAACTGATGTGCGTGTAAAGTCTACGTCTCCAATTAATACTTTATATATATCACCATTCAATTGTTCAACTTCATAATACGATGATTCAACATTAAGTAATTGGATGGGATAGCCATAGGTATTAGTATCATAGCCTTCAGTCATTTATTTACTTGAATATGGATTTAAGTACATATTTCTATACACATATATTTCAATAATGTGTTTAATATACAGATATGATTCCATCCATAAACCTAAGGCACATTATTCATCTAATCAAAGCATAATATACATACCTCATTATCAAGATAAAGCGAAGCATGTTTATATTTGGTAAATCTGCCACTCCAACAATTCCAGTTTGTCTTCAAACTGGATAAATAGACGAGATAATTAATTAATGGACTTTATATCGGTAACAATAATACACATATCAGGAAAAAGAGGCATTATATTTTTAAACCATAACATTATACCCGTGGGCGTCAATATTGAAAAGACATCAAGATAGGTACGCAAAATAACCTAATTATTATGAATGTGTACCCAGATAGCACAACAACGTTGGACCACCGTCGTTTTAGGTCGGCAAATTTGTAGACTGTTTGCCAGCATTGGACCAGCGTCGGACCGACGTTGGCTAATGCGAGGTATGATGTTAGAATGAAACACTACAGCAAGCGACCTTCACCTTTTTGTCGAGAATTCTGATAGTTGAGCATTTCTCGTTCATCTTTTCGACTATCAAGATTTATAGGCGAGTATTTCGATATATCAACAGTGTAATATATATTATGATAATTCACTGTTTCTGAAATATAGGTACGGAACATACATTAACATAAACTTATTTGCAATTATTGTCATTTCAACTGAAGTCAAAGTTTTAAAATTATTTTTCCGGCCAAAATATATATCATTGGCATACAACGTAGGACCTATTTTGGCCCAACAATGGTTGTTTACAGCTAGCTCCCCCCCCCCCCTAATTATAGGTACTTTCATAAATAATTTACATTGGTAGTTTGATCAAAGAAATTATACAAACACAAAGAGCTCAGTTTCTATAGTCATATACAGTTTGAATTGTGTCAATAGGTAATACGTAAAGAAAGTTATAGAAATTTTAATCAAATAAATCTCGTGAATTTATGTCACCAATTACTATTTATTAGCATTACCGTAATTGTGACAATCACAATGAAAACACGTGGGAGACTAATTAAAAAATTAACGTCAATAAGGGTGGGGTTTTTTTTGTATTGAAAGAAAAACCTTCTTAATCTCCTCACAAGTGGACAAAGAATTTATTACTGAACATATCAACACCACATTTTTGCGGCCTCCGGATGAATTATATAGTGCACAAAACTGTAAATTATTAAAATTTTGTTCTTTGGTAAAATAATAAACCTGAAAAACATGTCGGCGATATTATTTTTGTTGTTAAATGATTTATTATTTTATGGAGTAATCCGCATCCGAAAATGTGTCGAAGATACATTTCAAAGTTAAATCGCTTTAACAGATTATATTTTGTCATTATGTAACTGATTTCTATTTTTCAGTGATGGACGAAGTGGCACAGATGACGAACAATTCTGACTCTGATTAACAATACAATATTTGTTCGGAGTTCAGTTTACGCCATTAGGCATCACTCAGTTTACATCTGATTAATGAGGTAATTATCTTAATGTTACTTCCACCTTCTTGTATTATCCCTCAGTCGTGTATGAATACAATTCTTCCACATTCCACAAGTTTGTTGTTATTCACTGGCGTGGTGGCAGCTGGATTATTCTATACCCACGTTGACTTCTGGTAATAACATTAGCATTCACTAAAGCGTGTTGTGGAGACGTATTGTCTCGTATACGTAACGTATGAGGAGAATTATTCTGCAATAATAGCAGTAGCGCGTGCACCAAAAACAGTGGTCTCTGACTAAAAATGAGACTGTTAACTCATTTGAGAATTGGAAACAGAAATTACAATATACATTAGTTTTAGATGAACAATTTGCCCCATTTTTAGTAGACGGGGTGACCTGGCTAAAAAACAAGGCGAATCCAACCCGGGGATTCATTGATGACGGAGATAACGCAGTCGCCACTTATCGTAAACCTGCACAGCAAAAAGTCACTTTGTTAGAGATAATGTTTGGTCAAGTGGCGAACTTCTACTCGGTTATTTCACGCAACCAACTCATAAAGAGCTCTACCTCTATTGATACAATTTGGCAAAGCATGCGTGGTCATTTGGGGTTTCAATCTAATAGCGGACATTTGTTGACCTATCTTGAGCCCGGTGAACGTGCAGAGGATCTATTTCAACGATTAGTGGCATTTGTGGATGATAATCTACTCACAACAGCTGGCGGCATAGCACATCATGGTGAAGCCATTCCAGAAGATGAAGAACTTTCTCCTACACTCGAAAACATCATTATCCTCACCTGGCTCCGTTTACTTCATAAGGATCTATCTCGTTTAGTGAAGCAACGATGCGGCACAGAGCTTAGGTCCCGCACTTTGGCATCAATTCAACCTGAGATTAGTCAGGCTATGGATACTCTACTTGACGAAGTTCAACTGACAACAGATGCCTGTGTATTGAAGTCTACAAACCAATACACTCCTAGTAGGAACAATAACAGTCCACATAAGCCCTCAAGACAACATTTGAGTAACAAATCTGGTTCAATATGTAAGCAAGCAGGTCGTCAAGCTAACCATTTCCTTAGTCGCTGTCAGTATTTACCAGATGATGATCGTAAATATCTGACTAAAGTATGTCAAATTGCGGCATTTGATGAAGATAATGACGACGATCAGATCTCTACTTCACTACCTGATCCTCCTCCAACTATCAACAGGATGGTTCAGGTCAAACAGTCTCCTTACGTGAATGTGTATTATGGCCCTGATGCCATTCAGGTCACACTAGAAACCGGAGCTGACACCAATATGATTCGTTTAGCTTTGGCAAATAATATACAAGCTCCAATCAAAAAGAGTACTCAGATCGCATACCAGGATGATGGTAAGTCATTGGAGAAATAACCATGATATTCACACGTGATACCTTATCCTTCAAATTCCATGCCCTTGTAGTTGAAGATCTCGATGTTAATGTGTTGGGTGGTGTAACCTTCACTGACTGTAATGACATTACCATACGCACTGCCAAGCACTTGGTTATCCTATCAGATGGGTCACATGTACAGTATGGTCCAAATGTGTTCAACAGTGATCCAAGCATTCGCCGCAATCAAGCACACCTCTTACGTGCTCCATCTACAAGTACTCTTTGGCCTGGTGAGTTCTTAGAGCTTAATATACCGGATGACGCGTCACTAGAGGGACAAGCAGCTCTGGAGCCTCGCACTGACGCTGACTGTTATAGTTCATGGCTCAGACCCGGTATAATCATTAGAGTTAGGGGGAAATGTATATAATACTACTGATGACCCGATTCTTCCTAGACCGCCTCTTTGGCCACATAGGTAGAATGCCAGACTATTTACCTATGGCTGTGGTCATTCTGTCCTGGAGGTCGCAGGTTCGCGTCTCGGCCATGACACTATAGTAGGAGGAGTTGTTCATCCAACCGGGCATCTGGCAAGGTTTTCTCCACCGAACATGTCATATATTCTAAATTCTAAATTTATTTAGAATTAGTCTCCGTAGGGAAGCTATAAATTACAGACCATTTGTGTCTCCCTCATTTGAGATTGCCAGCCACGTTAATAACTGCCATTTCGGCCATTATTATTATTATATCTCAAGAAACACCACCATTTTGGTCAGGTATCTCCAGTATACACACCCACACCGACTTGTGATTCAAACATGGCACAATATCTATCCCGTCCACTAAAGCCAAAGCCCCGTTTTCATCATCTGTACAAATTGATCCTGATTCAAAGCTTTCCCCAGATGTTACACATAATTTCAAGGAGCTACTTCAGAAGTGTAAATACAGGATCAGTCCAGCCCCCACAACCCAAATGACGGCTACTCCAATATAACAAGTGTGACGATTTAGAAGAGCTTGGCGTACTTCGCAAACCAGAAGACATTGATACTGTTGCAGAATATCTTAATCCATCCTTTTTGGTCAAGAAACCCAGTGGAAAATTTCGATTAGTCACAGCTTTTGCCGAAGTTGGCAGATAGATTAAGCCACAGCCAGCACTCATGCCTGATATTGACTCCACACAGTAACATGTGTTTGCTAAATGTGAGTTACGTTTGTCTGCTGTCAAAGCTATTATTGTCACCAATTCAACCATGATTCTTGGATGGATTTGGTTACAAGGAACCCTCCGTGCAAGTTCGCATCGTATTTCGACACTATCTGCATGTTCTGCACCTTTCACTGTTCGCGGGATACGTTCATTTATCGGTGCATACAAAGCCTTAGCAAAAGTTCTTCCATAATGTGCGTTCATGATTGGGTTACTTGATGATGTTGTAGCTGGTCAGTAATCATCTACTTCAATTCAATGGACTGATGAGCTACTCAAGCTGTTTAAAATTGGGCAGATGGCTTTAAGTAATAATAAAGTCATTACCTTACCTCGTTCTGAAGACGAATTGTGGATCGTTACAGATGGCGCTGTAAAGATTAGACGAATTGGTGCCCCATTGTATGTTGTGCGTGATGACAAACCATCATTGGCTGGGTGTTTTAGTGCAAAGCTTCGCCCACGTCAAAGTTACTTGGCTTCCATGTGAGGTTGAGGCATTAGGCATTGGTGCAGCTATTAAGCATTTTAGTCCCTTTATTTTACAAGCTCACCATCCAGTATCCGTTTTAACTGACAGCAAGCCATATGTACAGGCATACAGTAAGCTAAGCAGAGGATCATTTTCAAGCAGTGCTCGTGTTGCCACATTCTTGGCTATAGCCAGTCGATTTCAGGTATCTATTCGTCATCTTGCTTGAATCAGCTAACATCCCTTTCGATTTCTCAAGTCACAAAACCCTCGAATGTGATAATCCAAATTGTCAAATATTTTCATTCGTTAACATGACAGAGGACAGTGTAGTACGCCACGTAGCAGTTGATGACATCATTTCTGGGGAGAAATGCCTTCCTTTTACCAGTCGATCAGCCTGGATAGTAACTCAGCAGGAATGTACTGACTTACGGCGCACACAGGGGACGAGACAATAAAACAATGCTACCACAATTCGTGATGTAAAACGATATATAAATGTTGCTACCATTGCTAAAGATGGGTTGTTAATTGTACGACGTGAACAAAGTTTAGCCTCATCCAGGGAATGCATTATTGTTCTGGATGTTCCTGGATGGCTTACTTATGGCTCTTCATCTCAAACTCAGTCATCCATCCTCTCATCAACTAAAGTGCGTTGTCAGCCGATACTTTTACGCTCTCGATATGGATCAGGCAATATCGCGTATTGCGGGAGCCTGTCATCAATATGTTTCTTTACGATCCTCACCGCGATTTCTACAAGAGTAGTCATCTTTGGATCCCCTAACAGCTGTTGGTGTTTCCTTTGCGGCCGATGTGCTACGTCGTGAGCGATAAATCATCCTCGTTGTACCCGAAACCATTATATCTTATACAAAGGCCCTAATTATAGAGAATGAGAAGCAGAACTCTCTAAAGGAGACCCTGATATCATTATGCATGGACCTTCATCCACTAGATGGTCCTCTAACTGTTGTGTACACTGATGTTGCACCTGGATTTGTAGCATTAGTTGATGACAGTCTCCTCGGAGAACATCATATTTGTATTGAGATGGGATGTGTGGAGAACTCCAACAAAAACCCTGTTGAAGAAAAAGCTATTCAGGAATTAGAGGGTGAGATTCTACAACATAATCCTAGAGGCGGATCAATAACACAGCTTCAGCTTTCGATCACCTTGTCACACTTGACGTGGACTGTCAGTCAGAGAGATGATGTTCCAAAGAGATCAATTTACTAACATGGAATTACCACTGTCCGACAGAGGGTGTAGCATTCGTAAGTTTGTTGGCAAGCAGTTACGTTCTATATCGTACCGGGTGAAACAAGTAGAATGCTACAAGATTAACCAAGATCAAGCACTGGATTACCAGCCGACATACACAGACCCGGTTGATAATCTCCATATATGATCGAATCCGAACCACCTCGTGTGGCTCTCGCAGGTATTACATGTGCTCCATTCATCCCCCCTGATCTATCGGATATACCTATTGAAATTTCGGACCCATATATCAATAAAAATACAAAACCTGCAGTTGCAAATGAGTCTGCATCCACCGATACATAGACCATGATAGCTAATCAACGTCCGAAGCTTTCTCGTCAGATCCCACATCATTTCATAGACTATGTACTCAGTTGAGTTCTTTGTTCAGTGTGTTTGTATTAATGATAACCCCGCGGGGTCATAATAATACCCGGGTATCATTATCCACTATATATCACAGGGATAGTTCAACTTCATTTTTAATCTTTAGTGACAATCATCAGTATCATTTAAAGAAGAGTTACCATTTTATGTAATACACAGGATTTGTTATTTCTTTCTGTTAGAAAAAGAAAAGTGGTGACGCCATTGGGTATCCATCGGTGTATATCTCATTAATGTGGTAATTATCTCAACCTTACTTCCGCCTTCTTGTATTGTCGCCCAGTCGTGCAATTCTGGCTGAGACTGGGTCCAGGATAAGGATTCCGAGACGCACAAGTGCCTAGTGTGCTCACCAAAACAACATTTATTTTGTTTGTTAAAAATTAATTATATTATTCGTTTGGTGAGAATAATCGTCTAATAATCATTAGTTGGTATGTGATATGTTCATACGTGCTGCTGTTCGATTCCTTTAATTATGCTATTTTCGTACACTATCTTTAGTTCAAAGTACATATAGGTTCCCCAAATAACCACCGTCGCCTGTGAGTGCAAAAACCATTTTAGCAAAAGTGTAGCTGTTTATACAATGTTTTATGTTTATTTGTGTTTGTTTGAGCCGGTTAGAAATGTGTTGATTGTGTAATGTTAATTTATACGTTTAAGAAAATTAAATACCTGTTTAAGAGAACTCTTTTTAATTTACCTGAGAGGATTTATTTTTTTCTGATTTTGATTGTTGGATTTCATTAGGGAGATCTTTCCAGTATGCAGGTCCTAATTTGTCGTTGATTTGTATTGGTGCCATAGCTGTCCTTCTGTGTTTTACGTGCGTGTTGTGTGTGTTGTTAACTTGTCTGGTGCTATATCTGTGGATTCCAGTGTTTTGTGGTATCAATGGAGGTGGTATAGTTGGTTGCGAATTGTTTTTTACATGAATTTGCCTAAGTGAACTCTATGAATATCTTGTGTCTTAACTAAGTAGGTTTAGTTCTTTGAAGAGGGGTATCGTGTATGTTCATTATATTTTGCATTTGATATTATACTTATTGCCTTTTTTTATTACGTACGTTTAAGGAACAATTTTGTAGAATTAAATTAATAAAAATGGATAAAGCTTTCGAATGCATATTTTCTTGTCATTACTGTTAAGGACCATCATTGGACCCACATTGTCTATGACGTAGCAGCAACGATTGGCCAACGTTGTACCAGCGATTTGCCAGCATTGTACCAACATTGCCCAACATGATTGGTCCAATATTGCTGTGGTATCTGGGTACGAGGTAACCAGTAGTATAAATTATAGTTTTAAAATTATATTAATCGCTATAACATGGACATCGTTATAGACGCGAGAGTTTTCAGAAATACTTATTTTATCCCTTTAATACTGAGGAATACCAATACATATATACACTCTTACAAATCTAGATTCATAGAGCTAGTAGTACTTACCGTTTCTAAAGATGGTCCTTGGAAACAGGTGTGTAAACAAATACAAAGTATCACACAGGTAAGAACTCGGCGAATGTAGGATCTAAGAAGGAGAGTCGTACAGAACGTCTCCAACAGATTGTACACATTGTAGCCGTTGATGAGGAACACGACTGCTACACGTCTCCAGGGCTGCCCCACTCCAAATAGAACAGCCAGAAATGACGCATATCTTATACTTACGTTACAAATAGCTCTAAAATACGTCTTATAATGTGATATGCGACTAATTCTTAGAGTAAATTACGAACTTAACAAATTATATTACGACACACTCTCACACAAACACATCATTTGTTAACTGTGCGTAGAACGTTCGCCAATTAACCTCCCCCGCAGATTTGTTTGTGGCGAGCGATCACTAACTAACACTAACAGGAATACCAAACGTATGTGATTCGTCTCAGAAACGTACATGTGATTTCCGATCAGCTTCTCCTAAATAACACCAGTAATAGTTTTAAGTTGGTGATAGTTTAAGGATGGGCATCAGTTCTATAAATAGACAGTGTTAGAGTACGATGCTATTAGTTTGGTGTATGATCGAGGTGTAGTTAGGGTGAAGTCTTTTCGGTGACCAAAAAAAAAAAACATGAAGTGGATTCTGGTAGCGATGATTGTTTTGTGGGCGATAATATGTGGCGGTGAGTAGTCTTAGTTGGAAATAGCTTGTCGGGTAGAATCTGGATAAATGTTTATATATATATATATATATATATATGTGTGTGTGTGTGTGTGTGTGTGTGTTCACACACACACACACACACATACGAGAATGAGACGGGGTGAGAGACTGAGAATGATTCCCTAATGTCTCTAGTCAGTCTAGTCAATTTGAAGAATTAACTAAGAAATTAATTTATATTTTTGAGGTAAGTTTGTTTTATTTATCTCTTATTTTAGCAGCTAACGTTTATCTAACACAACGCATAAAGAACGCTCCAGTGACAAAATAATTACAAAACTGTGTTTCAAATATCCTGGTTCGAATCCAGCTCGTGCCCGTATTTCTGGTAGGCGTTTCTCTAAGGTGTCGACTCTCGGTCATATGTCCCAGATGTGACCATCGGCGAGGTTAAATAACTCGACACACAAATACAAAATAATAACATCTGAGAGATGGTAGACTTTTTATTTGTTTTAAATCACAAAAATCAGTTGTAAAGTGAAAGCTAACAAATACAATATTCGATTTTAGAACATTTGCGCCTCCTGTAAAACATAATATCATTTCGACCAATACGTATTAACATCTCCGCCCCCAATCCCCTCCCCATTAGTATTGTGTTAATTGTGTTTCTCGAAAAGGGTTAACGACTTGTAATAACAAAGAAAAGATTTAAATTCGATTTCTTCTCCTTTCTGACAGATTTAAATTAACAAATTATTTAATAAATAAACTAAGCGATAAGTCGACTTCCAGTTAAAGTAATTAATTTCTTATAACGCCGTTCGTGTCGTTATCGTGGCGAAACTTAAATCGGTTTATTTTTGGGCTGTGAGATGGTTTTATCAGTTTTGTTTGTGGTCACCCGTAGACGTGTTACGTATTAGGTGTCTGGTGTTACAAATGTCTGACACTCGTCGTCTTATTTCACAAAATAGAAAGATTGATGTTTATTGATGAAGACCTTTATTTATGTTACGTTTCGTTCGTTGTTTATTGTTCTTATTCATCGACTTCGGTTTCTTATCGTGCCTGTGTTTATGGAATGTTTACTTAAGTAGTCGGCACTCTATGCGCGTTTACTCGTGTATGTGTATGCCATGCACGTCTGTGTTTGCGCACGAGGAGAAGTGTGCATGCATTTTGTATACGAGCATTTCCCTTTTTATTATTTATATATATATATATTGTGTGTGTTGTGTGTGTGTGTGTGTGTGTATGTGTGTGTGTGTGTGTGTGTGTGTGTGTGTGTGTGCATATTCAAAGCTAACGAATATTAATCGTATTTATATGTACTCAATGAAGTAAAGATATGTATCTCTTCTAGCTTCGTCCATAAACAATCAGCGGACCAGTCTACTGAATGTCATTAAACAAACGTTGAAACAACGTCACAGTCGGATGAAAACTAACAGACAGTTGTCCGAAATAGATGCCAGCACCACAGATACCAAAGACAAGTTTGACTCCGGTAGGAATAGGTCACAAATTATAAACATCTAAAACATTTAACTTAAATATTTGGTCGAGTGAATAGGGAATCTCGGTTTTTGGATCATTGCGCTGTGGATCTGTAGATTTGGGGTTCGAATGCGAGTGTTACCTGTAACCATTGGATTTATTTATTTGTACACCTCGTTTCCAAAACATCACTCGATCACTCCCTCGTCTATTCGTCGATGGCATTCCAGTGGCATAGTGGTAAAAGCACTGCACTCCAAACCCCTAGGTTGTGGGTACGGAGAACTGACCCTCCCACCTAGTCGCTGACCCGCCGAGTAAACAATGTAAACTTGACCATAAGATATCGGGATGGACTTTTATAGAAGCGTCCTCTTTCTAATAGTAAACCATAAAATGTCAACATTGGAACTGCTCCCTTTTCAGGTGTAGACTTTCTGACGACTGTAAAGCTTGCCGTAGACAAGTTACCCGAGTTTACTACACTCGTCTCCAATCTGAGACCTGAACAGATAGCTGAGGCTATAGCTAAGGTGGTGTCGACTGTAATAGGAGAACACGTTCCCAAGGATTGTCAACACTTTGTCTGGATACAGATATTTGTTGGTAAATATCGATGTTTACTGGTGGAAAGGGCATGTTGCTGGTCTGTTGTTCAGATTAATCTCATCAAACGTGTTTTATCGTATCCCTTTTACAGTACCTCATCTCTTGTACTTTTGGGGCTCATCGGTTCATTAATAACAATTAAAATTCTCATCTGGATCACATTAACAATTTAAGATCCAGATATTAAGATGACATCGTTCATCGTTTTTGCATCAAATAGAAAACATTGGTAGACGCTGCATCAAATCGATGATATATGTCGGTGTTGGCGTAATACTCGCAGCTACACTCGCAGCTACAAAAACGTGCACACTTCCTAGTCAATGGCCGTATCTCATTTAGACTAGACTATTTCAGGAAGCCTTAAACATACGTTGGAGCTGGAGTTCAAAAGGGACTTCCCGAAGAGCTTTTATCACGTGATCAGTCGATGGTCGAATACAGTTCATCCTTTGATATCTCAAGAGTCATTAAACAGTTCTATCGTCAACTCTATCGTGAACATGGTCTATGGACCTTTGATGGGGTGGATTGATAACTTTTCCGACAACTTAGGTATGTAGACGGTTAACATTTGCCTGTAAGACCCATTACATTAAGCTTAGCATCAACGACTGAATCACGTTTACCTAATGACAGACAAATAACTTGATGAAATATGTTTGTTGTTTACATTGCTCCAAGTTGGCTACAAATAAATAACACTCGACCAACTTAACTGTCTCTAGATAACCAACTGTTTATTATCAACCTAGCTATCCACTGATCTTTTCACGTGCGTGTGTGCGTGCGTACTGGCTTAGACATCCACATTGTAGCATCCTCTCAGTGTTATCCATACTTCTTGCATATTTTATCTGTTCAACTCTGTTCTCTATTAAATAGTCACTTGGCCATGTATCCCACAAATAATTACCTTTGTGACTAATCGTATTATTATGTGAACTTGTCTTGTGTCACTAATAGGTCAATATTTAGTGACCAATACCATCGTGCAAATGATCTTCACTGTATGGAAGCCATGATAAATGTTTAATCTACGGTTATTTCGCCCATCAACCTAGATATGTCGGAGTCGGAAAAGGCATTTTTTGATGCCGTAACGACATCGATAAAAGCGACACAGAGTAGTTGTTTACAGTCTAACACGATCACACTCAGGACGACCATCGTTCAGTTGTTTAAATATGCAAAGGATCTGAAGATCTTCTCCATGGGGAGCTACTGTCCAGACACCGCGACCGTTATGACTGGGATTGACCAACTAGTAAATAACATAGCTACACAGTACGTATACTAGCTCCTCCATCATTCTGAAACTGCTGCTATAACACGCAGGCTGGCACGGACGGACTGGCAGACAGGCTGGCAGACAGGCTGGCAGGCACGGACAGACATACACCCATCATCTCCCTCCCTCATGTAAACATTACTAATGTCGATGTTGTACTGACTTTCAGTCTGAAGTCGAACTTTATAAACAGTCTGATGATGCTTGACATCTTACGACAGCCGGAAATTGACAGCCTGTTGGCGTACCTGGAGCGCGACTACAACATACCTGAAGTTCTACACCTCGTCTTTGATCTGGCTTCATCTGGCGACTATTATCACTTCATCGAGAACATCTCTGAAACATTCACAGGTAAGCGACATCCGCCTTGTTGATGTATTCTGATCATATTATATTAACTATCTCTTCCTATTGTTGGTTAATTGGTTTTACTCGTCAGTTGTCCCATTCATTGTCTACAGGTAGTTATCTGGTGAGAATTATCGAAGATCTTACGATGGACGTGGATTCGGACGATTGTGAGTTGTTAGAAATTATAATTCATAGATTTTAATCATCGTCCATTTGGGATACCTTAATGTAACTCTTTGTTCGTTAGTACATCAGTACAGTGTACATCTAACGCTTGGGTATCTATATACCTGATTTTGGTTTGTATTTCTTTCTCTTATCTAGTTGTGGGTGTCATCATTAAGGAGTTTCCGGATGTTGATGTATTTGGGTTACTGGTCGAGATGCCAAAAGTAGAGCGAGGTTACATTTTGACGGCTTTTATCAAACGATTGATCAGAAAATTACACGAAAAATGTCCTGGTGGAGCTCTTACTGAACTCTTCTTAGGTATGGAATGTGTTATCTAAATGAATATAATATATTAAATATTGGTATTAGACAATGGTCTACAAATGTATACATACATTTGTATGTAATCGGGGGTTTAAAAGGACACCGGCACACACACAATTATTTTAATAACATTTTGATAAAATTCCAGATAATATTTTTGTACAGTTTCATATTTAGTGTATTGCTTTAACTATTATTATTATTGAATAAGAGATAAACAATTAAGTTAAATAGGTGATAACCTAAAATAATAATCTCTAATCATCATTGACAACAATAACAACAACAGAACAACCATCCATCCATTTTATCTATTTCGATCATCTTCGCCCTTTGATAGCTTAAGTATATCTCGCCGTCGATAGGAGGCGCTGTCGTGATCCAGATTGTAGCACATCGTACTAGAGAACTAGGGAGACAATTACTGGGATTATACGAGCACAAACGTCTGGACAACTAGACCAACGACTAGTCGTCCACTCGTCCGCATCCGTGTCCGCTTTAGATATTCCCAAATATACCCACCCACCCATTCACCCATTGATTCACCCATCGACCTAGCGTCCGGCCAAAACAAATCGCTAATTACGATTTGGTTATTTCCAGGTTTTATCCACTACACCGCCTACAATCTGCCAACTAGGAACCAATTATCTGTCATCATTAATGACGTCACTCAGATATCACAATCGAAAAGCATCGACGACAAAAATAAACCACAAACGGACAGACGTCATCGTCGAGAGTACGTCATGCCATACAGGTATAACTGATACTAGCTCTCTCTCTCTCTCTCTATATATATATATATATATATATATATGTGTGTGTGTGTGTGTGTGTGTGTGTGTGTGTGTGTGTGTGTGTGTGTGTGTGTGTGTGTGTGTGTGTGTGTGTGTGTGTGTGCGCGCGCGCGCCCGCGATATTATTTAACCTATGTAATATATACCGCTATACTAACACGAATCCGGCAAATCTCGATTGTGGCGCCACCTCTGAAAATCGTGATTCGTGTGCAGAATCATGAAATGTTCTCCACTAGAAGTACACAACAGGCTGTTAATGTAAATAAACATTGATTGACGATGAGGGGGACATCCATTTAAAGGCGAACATATGATATCTATAAATCTACAGCTGTCCATTCTTAGATCATTTAGTTTAGACCTCGTACAGTTCCATAACTCCCTCTCCAAGGTCGTGAACTTGACTCTTCCTGACGATATATTTATGTCTTTGGTTCAAGTTGCGTATCAATACATCCCGTCACTTCATTCTGTTTTAGAACCACTCTCGGCATATTAACGATCTTCGGGATCTGAGCAAAGTCAAATAACTCAAGATATCCAGAATAACTTGTCTAATGTAATTTGCCAAAAAGAAAGTGTAGTAGAATTCTCGTCTTGATTGCTTAGTTCCATTATTAGTTCATCGTGTACATCATTTAATAGGGAGATAGTAATTTGGGAAACTTGTATAAACCATATTTTTTCTATGTTATTAATTTTTACAAATTATACCGATATATTATATATGTAAACTAACAAATTGATGCGTATGATTGTCACGTGATAATGGTGACGATGGTGATGATGGTGGTGATGATGATGATGATGATGATGGTGATGATGATGATGGTGATGATGATGGGATGGAGATGATAATGATGAAAGTGGCCAGAATGTCTGTCATTAACATCCAACTGGGATTATTTATAAATTTAAAAAAAAACTGTGGGTGAATTGCCGATTTAAAATGACATTAAACAAAAAACTTACCCAGGCATATTACTTATTCCATACCCTATTTGTATAAATGGGCACAGAACTTACCCCCCACCCCCACCCCCATCACACACTTCGTGAGTGAGGAATTAACCCTAACAAACTTGAATTAAAATAGATTTTGTGTACATCCATCATAATTTTAGGATATTATTTTTGTTCGTAATCCTGCAATTATCACACAATTGTCTAAATTAGTTTGTTTGTTAATTAGCAATACGCTATAATTAGTCACTGTACACTGGTCTACTTTGATCGTCCAAACGAGAGACTGGTTTACGTCGACCATCAACGATAATAATTTGCCGAGTTATCGTGAGATAATGGTTGGTTATCCGTCTTTGGGGGATGTTTCATTTATCATTAAACGGATGGCTGCGCAGCCTAAGTGGCGGCGAAGTTGACCAAAGATCTTCAGCACCCGAGTTCAGACCCCGGTCGGGTTATGTCGGAAGGTTGTTTCATCTTTCAATTCGCCTCAATAAATTTAGGGGTAGCTTGGTCCATTTCGTATACCCTGTGCAGAAAGTGGCTGTGAAACGGATTTCATCCATCAGTAAAAGGTTTGCAATCCCTCGGCTGATGAGATGATTGATCTTCTAATTATATAGTTAGTCTCGTCAACGGGGCATCCTGCAGATGGGGATCCCGTAGACGGGCATCCGACGGAAGTCTCTCGGATAGACGTATATATATGACATCAAATGTTTATTTCCAGCGAACAGGCAGACCTTCCTCTGACGAACTTGTATGACATTTTATATCTGTTACAAAAAGTGATTCTGGATAGGATTGATGAAGATCTGAAACCAGTTCTGGATAAAATAGGTAACATTATGTAACATGATCTCTATTAACTTGGCAGTAAATAATAGAATAATAACAACAATAATACATACATACATACATACATACTGGGGGCCTCCGTGGTCTAGCGGTAGCGTGCTGGACCACAGATCACTACCACCCGTGTTCGAATCCCGACGTGGGCATATCTGAAGGTTGTTTCGTCTTTCACTTCGTCTCATTACCTTTGGAGGTCGCTCGGCCCATTTAGCCTACCTTGTGCACAAAAGTGGCCGTAAAACATCAATCATCATCATCATCATCATCACATACATACCTACATACTACAATGTAAACTGATGATGGCGTGTGATGTTGGTTGTGATGTTTTCCATATTATATAATACAACGATAACTAAAAAATCAAAAATCGATGTATGCAGATTAATAGAATACAATTGACAGACAGCGTGTTTGGAGAAAGATGTCATTTATTAATGATTGACGTATTAATCCAAACACCTACATTGTTTGTGGCATGAAGTACTTTGATAAGTGAAGCATGTTACATCTATCAATTTTGGATGCAGTCCAAAATCTAATATAAAAGTCCATCAATCGTATATGCGATGCAAGCACACGCACCATCTTCTATCTCGATGACGGTGACATTGTTAGATATCCAAGATAAGCCGATGGCTTTGGTTTTGTTGTTCGGGGAGAATCCCCAGGCTGTCGCTTATTCGGCACAGCCTCTATGTTGGAGTGGTTGAGAAATCTCCCCCCACCACCACCACCACTCGCAGGGGAACAGTACGGAAGATGGAGCCGAAATACCCTGAGGGTGGTCGCTGCCAGAGTGTTTTACGTCCTCGGGGGGTTTTAACGTCCCCCTTTATTTTAAGTAATTCAGTGGAGACGCTGCAGTGGCATTTAACGTGGTCGGCCACCCACGATGTTGCGAGCCGAGAAATTAATCTCTGGAAAAGTTTCGAATTCTTTTATGGCGTTCAAACCTGTGACCGTTGGCACCAAGTGCCGGGTGTTGATGACCTCCAGTCCCCTTATAGATGTATTAATTGTGATGGGACACCAGCGGTAAAGGTAAAACTGGCAGCGCGATGACGAAGGTTAGAGTCCACTTCAGCGAAGGCAATGGTGTTATAAGTTCACAAAAGGGGTGTGTGTAATAAGTAAACGTATCCACTCTGGCTTATTGGATACGAAAACAACGGTGTAGTATCGGGACAATCATGTGACTTCTCCTAGTTTTTTGTGTAAGTAACAAGGCAGCATATGGAAGCCTCTACTGTAAGAGTAATACTGTTGGTATTGGAATATGTAAGGGGAGATCGTGATATCGTTTTACTTTATTTAAAAATATGCTTCACATTAATGACAACACTGTCCGCTGTGAATGACACATCCTTTCGGTACAGGTCAATTACGCTATTGTACTCCCTAGGTGACTTGACAGTAAAGTTGACTTGCAAATGAATATGAAAATGGCACAAACAAGCAGGCCACATGGCTCAATCTGCAGCTATCCAGAGATGTAGCCGAGTGTGAATCAAACGCAAAATAGGATAATACTGACATAGGGTGGAGAAAAGAACAGCAGCTAATTCTTTGGCGTAGATATGCTCATGCGCCGTGTGCAAGAAGTCTGCTTCTCAAACGATGAATAAGAAATCCGTATTATAAAATACGGAGACACCTAGTGGTGATCTATCCGTATAGATGTTGGTGTCGGGCTGGGGCTTCGAATGATCCGGGACAAGTTCAGTCTCGCTGTGCTAGTGATCCGTATGCCGTGTGAAGGCTTCCGCAACTTGCAAGTTGATGAGAGATCACAATGCTGAGTGTATAGCCTTTATACCCTGTACCCCATGTTAATTTGTTGATAATACTTTGTATTCGCTATGACAAAATACAAATAATGCATCAAAACGAGAACTACAATCTCCTCGTTTCGTTAAGCATTTATGTAGGAAAAGACAGTGGACTGTTTACACACACACATACACACACACACACACACATACACATACACATACACACACACATATATATATATATATATATATATATATATATAATGTATCCATCCCAAGGAACACAAAACGTTGTGTGGACAGTACTGACTTGCAGACATTGATGGTGAAGCCAAGCGTTGTCAAGAAGCTATAGATAATCTTCTGGATTTACTGGCATCTTTGAAAGGATTTATCTGAACGTTATGTTATCTTGATGATACTATCTGTATTATCGGTAGACTGTTTCCCACCAAATCACGCACTTCCAACGTAGAACATTATATACTGCTTATATCAAATGAATTTATATTTAAGTCCTGTCACATTGTACTGGCTGGGATGTGGCGTTAGGTCGTTTTGATATCCAGACAGACAAATATAGGTATTGTTTGATAGTCTTTTGAACCCAGAATCGACAGACTCGACGGCGTGTTTTATCTAGATTAGCATTAGCACAATGATCAGTAGACAACTCCCCTTTCCATGCAGAAAGCCAATCAAACAGGGGGTTGGAGGTCATCAGCAATGTATTCTTTAGCGCATGGGGGGGGGGGCTTGCCAAGGGTATCTGACCCGAAGTTGACCTGTGTTTAGCGCCATAGTAGCCTTTTATCTTGCATATCGAGCAGGTACAAGATATTTGGCACTGCACTCTTGACACAATTAACGAAGTTATAGTTTCTGCAGATTTCCACACTTTGGGTATCTATTGAGCAGTGAGTGTAGCCCGCTGGCTTTGAGGCAGTTTGAAGTTCGAGCTGATGTTGCTTTGATGATTTCCTTGGTAAGCATTGTTATAAACCATAAACACTGCTTAGACTACACACTTCGGTTTTGTCTCCATCATCCAGCTTGACTAGCCAGGAAGATATAATCTCCTACCTACAGTACAACTTATAGTCTATCATACCTTTAGCCACAATCCTTGCATTTGGACTTATACATTGTGTGCTCGGGAGACATAGTTATCAGAAGTTGAATGATGGCGCGAGAGCCATCTGATGTTAGACGTGCTGCAAGGTGTGATCCAGAGACTCTACTGATTGGTGAATCGGATGGCGTAGCACTGTCAGGGGTGTTAGCGTGATAAGGAAAGAGACACTAACGATGAAATGATACTCGACCCATTTAAAAACAAAAAAAACCATTTTTTAGCCTTAGACAAAAATACATCCGAGTTCTATCTTTACCTTGATCCAGACCTCCAATCTGCCGTATCTTTATTCTGGAGAATCGAGAACGAGTTGATCAGCGAAAGTCCGGACTCGATTACCCTCTACCAGCTTCTGAGAGACATCGAAGATATCTTCCTTGGTCATATGGATGACATGGGATATCGTGTCTGTCACGAGCCGAGTATCTTCTTGGAACTAAAGACTTTATTGCAGACTGCTGTACTCAGGTAATTTTACTGCAGACTGCTGTACTCGTATAACTGTAATCTTGTTCAGATCTATTATTATATTTATGTTCTGTCTGTCGTTATTGGTATCCTGTCTTATCTCCCTTTGTGTGTTCAATGTTTACGAGTAGCTCCCCGTATCATTCTGGATAGCGCAAGAGGTGTCTGAACCGAGACGACACCAAATGACCATTTTCTGCAGATGCGTCACTGAGCCTTGCTCATTCATTTCCTTAACCAACTCATCCATTCATTCGCCCGCTCAAACACTTAATCACTTACTCAATCGCTCATTTTGCCACTGGGCCATACTCACTCAGCCACTGCCGCTCATTCATGTACTCACGACCATCCGAGTGAGTAGATGAATGAGTATTTATCATCAGTTTATTACGTATATAATGTGTTTATATTTCAAACACATTCTGAGCTCGTATAACATAAACCGCCTTAGAGCAATTCAGGCTGAATAATAATAATATTATTATTATTATTATTTATTATCTACAGGATGTTGAAGCCGTTAAAAGCAGAAGATCTTTACAAACTGTCCAGTCCGATGAATTCGTCTAAAAGTCTGTCATTACACAACATCACGGTGATCCTGAATAAAATGGAGCAGCTCCTGCTTCCGGAGATCATCTCTCTGGAATTAGTACGAGTGTCGGATATCACCAGGAGTGATTCCATCTCGGATGTTGAACAACATTTATCAGAAGAGATCACTTCAGTCATCAGTAAATTGTTCCTTCTACTTTTTTTTTGGGGGGGTCTATCGATTCATCAGGTTCGTTCATTCGACTCTCTTGACCCTAAACGGCGCTTCGGATAGCGAAGTGGTTAGGGTATTCCACTGTAAACCTCAAAATTGTGAGTTCTAATCCGACCCAAGCCCGTGGGATATATTTCTAATGAGTCTCCCCTCGACCATTTAACCAGTACAGAGTTTTAAAAAAACAATTAATAACATCAGAGATCTGTCGAAGGTTTGATGGTTCACAATATTTTAGACCGGAAATATATTCGATATAATAAAGATTGTTATTAACTTGTATATAATATATATATATATATATATATATATATATATATATATTCCCATCTAAATCAATTTATAGAAGCTCATTATTTCAAATGGTTTAAACGATGGTCTAGCTGGTAGCGCGTTGGACCACAGATCACTCCCATCCGAGTTCGAATCTCGGCATGGGCATATCTGAAGGGCGTTTCATCTTTGACTTCGCTTCATTACCTTCGGAGGGCGCTCGGCCCATTTAGCCTATCATGTGCATAAAAGTGGCCGTAAAACATCAATGAACATCGAATGGCTTAAAATGTTATTTTGATAAACACTTTTGAGATATAAAACTATTGTTTGATATACTTTACATTGATTATTAACTTGATGGGATGATATCTTGTTGATATGTTTATAGTCAGTGAGCAATTAATGAAATAATACGAAAATCGACGCCACATTATCTTAAACTTGTTTTCCGATATCAGTTGGTTATTGTGTCGTAACGTGAGGCCATTCGTCATAATTAGATCACAAATATTATCTTATCTCCATAATTAAGACCTTATTCTGTTATCACGTAGTTGAGATCGACACCATTTATCATCATCATATTATGGTTATTATACGTCAGCAAATACTCCGGA
Organism: Paralvinella palmiformis; assembly: GCA_025642065.1. Taxonomy (NCBI): domain Eukaryota; kingdom Metazoa; phylum Annelida; class Polychaeta; order Terebellida; family Alvinellidae; genus Paralvinella; species Paralvinella palmiformis. Next base: position 286,887 of record JAODUP010000375.1, on the reverse strand, counting down.
GAGATTTGTCTATATAGTTCATACATCAATAATTATGTTTAATCAAGATTAATTATCATCAGAAAAAAGATCCGGAATTATTATAATCAAATCCGGTGTTCGATGTCTATAAACGTCATTTATATCTCGTGCCATCATTCATACCTTAGACAAGTATAAGATGTGAAAATGGTATTTATGCATAAAGATTAATTCGTTCTGGATAATCTGATACATGTTTTATGACGTAAGGAATTGTCTCGCTTCTTAGAAATGCGTTTCGAATTACGTACAGAGTAACTGGATCGATATCTTAAGAGCCGTGAAACCCGATGACCTTGTCCCAGTAGAAGGTCATTCTATTTAATTGGTTCTGATTTATCATAGCTGTTAGATGGCGCTTCTGTAGCCTAGCTAATATAATATAACCGTTCTAGATCTAGAACAAACTTATACACTCACTGAATCTCGCTCTCTATCTTTCTCCAACTCACTCATTCACTCACTCTAGTTGTAAACAGAGTCCCCGTTCTGGATCTGATATTCCGGATCAGATCACCGATTTGTTACCATTATTTAGTGAACCGTTTTTAACATATTTATTTCTGGATCACTTCAGATGAGATCCTTCGTGTTACGGTAGACGGCTACGACCCGTACGAGTTCGCCGAGCCACTGACTGATCTACCGGTAGAGTACACTATAGAGCAACTGTTTCAGTATCGTAAAGATGAGATGATGCAGACTTGTGAGTAGATAAGTCTACTTTTATGGATACTTTTGTCAAAACGCCATCTTTAATTGTAAGAAAGATGAGTCTAAACAAAATCTAAACAAAATCTAAATACTTCTAGACACATCTGTGTCTCTCTGTGTGTTTGTTTCTTTCACAGTTCTGACATCTCAACATCCGGTAGACACGTTATCTGATTTCTTCATCATGTAAGTATAATATTCGTTGACTCAAATCTTCCAACATGTATCGGTTTCGGTTATTGATTATTGATCAAACGAAACACACCTTGTTTTCGGGTTTTATTTTGATGTACATCAGTCCCAAATTCGAAAACAGTCATCGAGTTTGTCAAATTTAGTCGGTATTTGAGGGGTTCTTATTTCATATTTTCGTGTCCATAAACATGTAAGCATTTAATAATAATATTAATAATGATCATAATAATAACGTATAATTTATAAAGCGTCCTTACTAGCAGGAGTCATTCGAGGTCATAAAGTGATACCGGAAAATGATGTACGTCAATACCCGATAATAATTTTGATTGATGTATTTAATCATCGAGAGGCTTTTAGTAACCTGATAACTGTATTTTTTAGATAAATTCTTAAAATGATATGCGTCGTAAAATGCAATATCGTTCGTTGTATGAATTAACTTCTAAACTCTTAATCTGATATTTTAATAGCCAGTAAATATAGTTTAGTACAACATGCTGGTCTGTAGATTGTAAACAAGTGACACTAAAATAAATCGGTGTTATCTTTTAGCTTTATTAAAGAAGCCGTTCAACATCGGATAAAAGAATTTAAACGTGTAATCCTCATAAACGTAACCGCAAATCCAACCATAGTAATCATCGAACTCTACCTTACATCATAGATTTAAGGAAATAATCCTATTTTCTGGAGGGTAGCCATTACGGCTTCCTCGAATGTCGCATTGTACGATAGGAAAAAAGGTTACGTGTTCTGACCTTAGATGGCACAAGGATTATGTAGTCAACTCGATCCAGATCAAAACGGGTCGTAGATGCTGTGGCTTAGCTAACCCCATGACCTTTTACCTGTCCCCTGTGGTTACTCTACCAACTGATGCTGTCGTCGAATCGTTAACACAAATTTGATGGTTCTAATACAAATATGTTCACGTTAATTATAAATGAAATTCTGAAATGAAGGTCAACTGTTCCGTTAAGCAAAGATCACTTGGGACGAGGGTCGTTCGTTGTATTATCCTCATCTGTACTACCATAGTTTGAGTGCAATAATCATACGCGTACACAGTTGGAGTAGACTTCTGGTAAAAATAACTCGTACATCTTTCTCGATTACAGGTTTGTTGATGAAGCTCGACGACGAGGCGTTGACACGGAACAGTTTTTGGTAATCCTTCAAGAAGTAATCGATACTATTATCGATAGATCGTCGAAGTCGTAAACTGTTGTTATTGTATCGAACTAACAAATAATTCATCCCTTTGTTACTATTTGGTTCAAGTTACTGTCAATAAATGTATCATTGTTGACAGTTTGTGTTTATTGTTCTTCGACGTTCAGGTGAAACAATAACAGATTTTGACACACCTTGACTTCGACTGATATTATCTGTTAAATGAAGATAACTTTATAAATGTTGGGAATATTCTGACTGCAATAGGACAATCGGACATTAATATAACAAACAAATCTTTATAGTGTTATATATCATAGTTTATAACAACAACAACAACAACAACAACCCCCCACCCGTCCGCCCGCGATGAGCAAAACACAAGATGGACATGTATAGATAGGATTTCCACCTGTCAGTGTATCATCATTGGTTATCATCCAGTTCCCGCTACATCAACCACGGGCTATCAGTGATCCAGGTTTAGATGGATATCTAACTATTATCTACTTGAAGCCAATATCAATTATCTCACCCTTATCTCCAAGACTGCGATAGCGTAGTGGTTAGAACATAACGCCAGGTTGGCAGTTCGAATCCGACTCGTACCTCTATTTGTTTGATGACCTCTCTAGAGAGTCGCCGCTGTGCCCAGGTGTGCCGAGCGCCAAAGTAAAATAACTGAGTCCAACTCTACTTCGCTGACCATTATCATCTCCATTAACATTAATGGGATCCTATTTGATGAGCTAATAGATAACGGGCAACTTTATAATGGTTCTATGAATAATATCCAATCCCTTAAAATGATAGATTTCCCTAGATGATGATGATGATTGGTGTTTTACGGCCACTTTTGTACACCTGATAGGCTAAATGGATCGAGCGATCTCTAAAGGTAATGAAGCGAAGCCAAAGATGAAACACCCTTTTGATATACCCACGCCGAGATTCCATAGACGGGATTGCGGCTAATATAATTGGGTCAGAAGAATGTTGGTCACAAGAAATTGGTTATTGGAGACAGTATCCATCTCGTCCCCTACAACTCCTCCGTCAACTCCTCTTCGGCTTAAAGACGATCCATTATGACTGGATACAACTTCAGATCCCAATATCGTCACGCTTTAGCCGGATGTCTGGAGACGGTCTAACGTCCTGATGTCGATGGGAATCCGACACGGAGATGACGGCGGTGTCGTCGAGGTCGAGGAAGGAGAAAGATTGGCACCATTGACATCTACTGACATTGATCCGTCACACTACTGGATCATGGTGATGATTCGGGGAATGATAATGAGGTAGATGAGACGGTATCTCTTCTCCTTATAAACATGTCCCTCGGTCGTATGTCATCTCAGTAATTTAACTTAAGACGGCTAATTAATACCATCGAGTCGATGTCAAATCTGTCAAAAACTACCAAATGACTGCTTTTGCAAACGGTAGCCAAAGAGCAAATTATTTATCAAAATTCAGTCATTATCTGGGTTCGAACCCTGTACTCTTAACATATCCGGAGATATATAAACGCTCGCACACTAATAGCCTAGCCATGTGAGCCACACACCTATAACTAGATCTAAACGGTGTACCAAGTTATTCTCTATCGTAAAAACATATTTTCAGAAACAATTCTAGTCATAATATCAATTTACACGAATTTTGACGTTTACGATAGACAATAAAACGTCACCGAAAAAGGATTTGTTACATAAATATATAGATTAAACGTAGTTAATAATCGTACCTTCTACAATAGTAATACCTGTAATGATAATGACTGTATTTATAACCTAGTGTAAATTATAATGTAATCTAATGTAAATAAACAATACAATACATCAGTAATATTCCATCGGCCACAAAACCTACAGCGTATTTCCACCAATATAATAATCACGTGGTTCGGGGGGGTGGCGCCGATGTCGGCTTCCGTTGGATCATAAGACCTTTGTTTGTTGAACAAGGCAGATTGTTTAAATGAAGTATTACCAGAAGCGCAATCATAACGGAACATTTAATATATATTGGTAAGTTTAACTATTCGTAAATATATATATTAAATAGAGCTAAACTGTATTATATTACAGCAATAAACCTAACTTCGTATAACATGTAAACTTGATATTCAAACATAGCATCATATCAAATATCTACGTTTATGATCGCGATAGACAAGAACTAAATTAGTGGCAAATCTGGCACATAAATATTCATAAACTCTGGTCTACAAGATGTAGCGTAATGGCCTCTTGTATCTCCAGGGGAAGGACGAAACGGAGATAGTGGAAGGTTTGTGCGGAGCGGCTTTGTTACAGAGGTAAGTTGTTGCTACTTATTTATACATAGTCCGGTTCTGCTGGCATAAATACCATGTCACTGATCGTTATATTTCTCATAGAACTGTTTAATTACCGAATAAATTATATTACCCAATAGCATACAAATTATGTGTCCCGATTTTAATATGTTAGTATAATTATATATTTCCCAGGTTTTGTTTTGTATGTTGGTGAACCAAATAAACACGAACAATCAGAAGTAATTTTAAACACCAATTCATTTTGACTTTAACTATGTACGCGTGAATTAATATTTAATTTAGGTGTACTAGACCTAATCTTTATAGTCTATAGAACGATACAACAAAGTTTTGTTAATACTAGAAAGATAACAAGAATTTGGTCAGACTTCTCTCGTCTTTCTATTTCGGTATAATATTAATATTAATAAACTATATTGGGCTCGTAGAACAATATCAAAATTTTCCATCCGTTTCAACGTATTCTTCAAACCATGCTTCATATGCGATTTTCTTCAGCGATCCAAGTTTAAAAAAAAGGAAAACCTCTTACTAAGCGAGATATTGAAGAACAAACCCAACAAAACTCTTCACCTAAAGTATCATGCTGGGCTAATCTAGTCATTAAAAAAGATAACTCCCCGGACGAGTTCCTGTGGTAAATCTTAATGACGAGATTTCGTTCATTGGTCACAACAGATCAGTCAAAAGGGTGTGTTTTTAGTGATCTACTGAAGGTAACGGACAACGAACTTACAGAAATGTTACCGAGACGTGTTTACCTTCGCGTATAAACAACATATTGGCTGACAAAATACACGGTTAGATTATGACAATCAAATGATAACGCAATCAACAGAGATAAAGAACGGATGCACGAATGATAACTTTTCTGAGAATGTCTTAGGAGTGTTGAAGATGTCTAAGTAAACATGAAATAAAGATGATACCATTTTTTTTCTCTCATTAGCACTGCATGATGGTGATTAATGTTTTCCGGCCACTTTTGTGCGACCTCCAAAGATAAAGAAGCGAAATCAAAGATGAATCACCCTACAGATATGCCCACGCCGAGATTCGAACTCGGGTGGTAGCGATCTGTGGTCCAACGTGCTACCAACTAGACCACGGAGGCGCCCATTAGCGATGCATGAAATATAAAAGATATATTCTAATATTACAAATGAGGCGTGTCACGTGGCCAACTGGACGACATAAACAATATATAGATTTATTAAAGTCAGGTGAACGATTAACATACACCATACCAATGTCGATAGCTTCCTTATGTTGGAAACTCAGAAACAAAATAAGAATATCGATGACTCAGTAAATAACAATACTTCGGCTACGACGTGTTATAAATTATATAGTATTTAATTCACGTCAATTATAGCAGGGAGCTCCCAACAATTTACATAACGTATAAAGCAAATGATAAAATAATTATTTCTGTAACAAATAACATTTCAGGCTCAAACTTCGGATAAATAAACTGTTGATGACCTTGACCTTATTGCGGTTACCTAAGGTTGTATAGAAAGCTCATAGCATCATTAAAGACGATCCATCATCCCAATTTATAATAATTAGTTATATTGATTGCTTGATACTGATTAAAGCCGAATGTTATTTCTGTCCATAAATATTTGGCCAAAATAATATCGGTACCTTGGATGTTTAATTTATTCAAAACGAAACTAGACGGGTCGGTATTTTCTGCGAGATGAGTAAAATTGATACCAAAATTTCAAAACTCCTCAAAATAATACAATAAGAGAAGTTAAAATATCTGTAATTGCGATATGGAATTCAAAACGATAATGTTATCACAAACGAATGGACATTCATATCTAAACCATCCACACATCATTAGTATCATCGTAAACTTACAGTATCTGGATATTAACGATAATGGCATATATTTAATCATCCTCCCTATTATATAATTTGATGTAAGACAAGTTTCGTAATCTAATTTATGACATAATAAAAAGGTTCTGATAAATCAGCAAACTACAAGTCTTCGTAAATTGGACACGATTACTTAAAAACAAAGTTAAAACTAAACACTGAATTTCTGGGGTAGATAGGAGACATTCATCTGAGGTCTGTTCTTAAGATAGAAGATTCTTTGGTAATTAACTTTTGTATAATTGATAGAGTATTACATACTAATATTACAAAAGATGGCCGCCGGTTCGGAGAGATCTGTTCTAGTTCTTGGACAGTCGCTGTAGCTTCGTCTATACTGATCCAGGCTGATATTATACGTCAACAGCAAGTTAGCGTCTATGAAGTTCGGATTAGCTTTCCGGAAGAATCTGTTCTTCGGATGAGTGGCCGTCTGGTAGAAGACGCCAAAGCCTTCTCGACACAGCTGTTCCATGGCCTCGACGACCTCGGACGCTTTCAGCTGACCTTGAAAGCTCATCTGGATCTTCCTCGGCGTCACGCTCGAGCCTTTGGAGAGCAGAATCCGGCGCAGGGTTCGATCTCGTAAAGATGGCGTCCATTTCGTCTTCCAGCTGATTCCTTCTGATGCGCCGATGAAGTCTCCGCTGATAAACTGTAATTGGCAATGAAGACCCCGTTCTTACAACATTTATTTCAAACGAATGTTTCAAGAAATTCTAGTAGAACATGTAATTACAATAAGAACCTCGTCTAAACGTGTGTGTGTGTGTGCGTGTGTACTACATAAAATGTTCAAACATACTGAATACAAGACCTATCTCTAGTCATCATGATAAAGCAAGGACTACATTAACAAAGGGAAGAACGAAGAAAGAGAAAACAATACTAACTTCCTATTTCTGGGTCTACTATCGAGTTCACGATCAAATGTATTTGTTTACTTGCTACAGAAGACGATGAAGGTGGATTATAGGATGTAACACACCCTACAACATAGACTTATGTTAGCTAACAGGTTGTCGGTAACAAAATCTCTCCAGTATGTGTGTGTATATATATATATATATATATATATATAGTAATAAAAAATATTTCGGACATATTAGAGCTAGGACAACTATCAATTTGGTGGTTCTGTAGTTAGTCAGATTAGGGAATATCTCTGCACACACAAACATGCAGGCGCAAACGCGTTCGAATATACATACACAATATCCACATTCATTACGGCGCAAAATCAATATAGAAAAATCAGTAATTTTCAGTCACTTTATTTTTGTATTATATTTGCATTCGCCTTTAAAAAGGCATGATCATAACAATACGATTGAGTTCAATAAACGATATAGCTACACAAATAGTAAAATTACCGGACAAATACTGAACATCTTCTCTAAGGAACACATCGATTGAAAGATTACGAGATACGAATCGGTAATAATGACACACTTCCGAGATATACCGGTAGCCAGACATGGGATCAATTCCATTTGGTCAATTCCAATTCTCAATCAAATTTATATATCATTTTTTCCGACTCTTTTTGTTTTTTCCGAATACTTTTTACCATGAGTAGGTACTCCGAGTACCTACTGGAATACCTACTCCGAGTAGTTTATATTCCAAGTAGGATTGTTATGGAAGAAAATATTTGTGAATAAAAATGGTAAATTAATTTGTGGACTTAATTAATTTTTTGACCATTTTAAACACTGAACGGGTGTAAATTCCTAAATATCTATACATATTACAGGCATGGTATGTGGTGGTGTCAGTGTTGTGGGCGGAGCTCAGAGTATCCAGACCATTTTAATTGGTTAAATGCTCGCGTGGGGTGCCACAGTCAGTGTGCATATCTGATATATATATATATATATATATATATAATTTTGGTTCCATTATATTGGTAACACAACATAATTGCAAAAATGGTAAATTGATTTAGTTTTTTTGTAGGAAACTTAAATTCCAACTCCCAATTCAAAATTTCTCAACTCCAATTCGACTTTTTTAAATAATCAATTCCAATTCCGGACTTGAATTGACTCCATGTCTGCCTGTAGCCTCACTCGTATAGCACTGACTTCAGTAGAACAAGAACAGCTCTTTCTTATCAACATTCAAGGATGATATCAATCACAACAAATTACAGTCGCTCAGAGGAAACGGATCGAAACAAACTTGAGTTTAACAGACAGATTGTGAGAACATTGAGTAAGACATTGTTAAAAATACATTACATTAAATGAACTAAATTGAACGGTATTATTCCTGCTTTTGACTGGACGGCTGATGTATACAGCCATTATACCATAGGTAACGTCAATAAGCTATATATATATATATATGTAGCATACTTTTCAAACCCTCTTGAAATGGCATAAAACAAACAAAGCTAAATGCTTTAAAATGATAAGAAAACAACTGACTTAGAGAGAAAGTACAGATATAAAAACCCGTAACACAAAATGTAAAACAAACAAAGTAATTATTCGGCGACATGATGACTTGCTACTTTCTGAAGAAGTAGTTTCTTCTGTACTCGTAGGCCGTCACGTTGTACGCGAGAAGGGCCTTGTCGTCCAAATGATCGGGATCGGCTTTCTGGAAGAATTTGTTGCTGGATGATTCGTACTGGCAGAGCATGCCGAATCCGAGCGCACTCATCTGCTCCATGGCGTGTATGACGTCAGAGACCTTCAGCCGGCCGTGGAAGCTCATCTGGATCTTCCTCGGGGTGACCACCGGTCCCTTGGCGAGCAGGATGCGCCGGAATGTCCTCTGCTCGTCGGTCAGGCTGTTGCTGGCCCTCATCCGGAAGACATACTCCAGGTGTGGGTCGTCAGTAAACAGGAGCTAGGACATCACAACAGGTCACATGATCAGAGAAAGGCTGGTTTCGGTCACGTGGTTATGTATATTTTAATGGCGACATTTTAATACACAGAATGTAGAATACTGTTGTTGGAGGGGTATACGACTTCGCTTTTGTTTTACTTACATACAAATATTACTGGACATATACGGTGAAGAAAGGGCCATCTCCTGGAATGATTTCCTTGTCGCAAACCGAGAAGAGACAATGGATCCAGGAATAGGATGGCTACTTGGGCTAACGCCAAGTTCACGTGAGAACGATACAACAACAACGATGGCAGTGGAAATTCAATAGAAATTACAGTTCGTCATGGACACACAGATTACCAATAATTACCGAACAGATGGGACCGTTCTGTAACCAACAAACGCACAAAAGAAAAGAGAGAGATAAAGCTAGATACGATGTGCTACACCAGTCAGTGGTAGGTGGAATGTTTAAGGTATCTGGTCTGTGATAGGTTGTAGTTGGTCCTGTACTGGACGGCGGGAATGCCGTATTTAACAAAATGTGGATTGGTCAACACGAGTCGTGGGTCGGCTTTGTGGAACGACTTCGTCACCGAGTCAAAACGACCCAAACCTTCGACGTGTAGCTGTTCCATCGCCGATTGGATGTCTTTGGTCTTCAGGGCACCGCAGAAGCTCTGCTGGATCCGCCGCGAAACAACGACGCTCCCTTTCGATGAGAGAATCCGTCGGAACAAGCGGCTCTCTAGGGGCAGCGATGTACTTTCTGCAAGGCAATAGGTGGCGCTATCTGCGAACCAATTCTGGAATAAAGTGGGGAAGCTTTACAATACGGATAAGCGTAATAATTCTCTTGTGGTGTGGGGGGGGGGTATCTGGGAGAAGTGGCTGGTAGTTGTCGTAGTCATCACGTCAACGAGAGTTTTACAAGTACCGTAACGTTAAGATATAAACATACAAATACGTACTGGATCATAGTGATGCGGATAATACAGAAATAACGCTGTACCGAAATGAACGTTTCTGGGGAGTAACCAACTACCTATAACGTATTCTGACACATCTGCAAGCCTAGATTCATCTGCTCTAAAATAACTACAGGCATATTCCATAAATCCTATCCATGTTTCCTTAATGTATGGAAACGTCACTAGTGTCTTCTAACCAGAACAATCAATCTTCGAGCATGCCGCCGTATCAATCATTTGATCATTCTAGACTCGTACTGAAGGTCAAATAGATAGATCCAAGCATAACTAACGGTTTATAATGTTAACTCTTTATCACCTGGATCTAACACCGTCATGATTACCGTGACCACAAGCAGGCGTACCGTGATATTCCTTCCATTACAAAAATGTGCAAACAATTTCAGATTCCAAATCAAAACGGAACCATGGAACATTATCTGGTCCAATAAACGATCAACTTGATGTGATGTTGACGATAACTGGAATTATGTCTACTTGGTCTTGTTTGACAAATTATATTACACGATATAGATAGTGAAGGCATAATAGTGATGATAGACATAATGATGATGAACATAGTGATGACAGACATAGTTATGATGCACAATAGCAAAAGTTGATAATCCGAAACAACACATTTTTTCTATCCACCTTTCCCTCGGTGATTATGAAGGTTACATTTGTTAATAACACGTTATCATAATGGAATTCTTTGGCTAAGCTGCCGAAAATATGACAGCTAAAATTTACCATTTTTTATTTGTCAAATAGGATTGAGCGTGACAATGGAAACAGGTGAAATATCACAGTTCTCGACATGAAAATTAGCTTCTCCGGATTCAGATCCTGATTCTGCAATTTCTCAGACTAAGTCATCATCAACAACAGGAAAACATTGTTTTCAATATTATTGTTTCTTATTATAATTGTTATATTCCATCATTAATAAAGTGTAATTGTTCGTTGAAGTTGCCAAATTCGTGAAATGTTTAGAATCATAGATCGTGACAAACAAGTAGAAATTAGCATTTTCCTGAAGTGAGTCGGTGATTTGATTAACCATGGCATTCGTCTTATCAGGAGTGACTCAATAGAGAAATCACATGAAGTATTCCATCTACACAGGCCATACAAGGATCCGAAAGCCGATATGAACATCTGCAACGCGGTGCATTACCATCTGCGACGTGACAGTTCGCCAATGTTTCAGTTAGTATGTGAGTGTGGTTTAACGATAAATTGACACAAACGACCTTTTCGCGTCGTTTAGTCAACATTTGTCAGAACATGTTCGAGAACAGAGGGGAGGCAATTAGAATCTCCAAAAAGGGCGTTCCGATGATTATATATATATATATATATAGAGAGAGAGAGAGAGAGAGAGAGGTGAGAAAACTATTTCTAACAATTCTGTTTTCACCTTATGTAAGTTTAGTATTTTTAAAGATTAACATCCTTCTATACACGATAGCAACTGTACTTACTGTATTTAAAGCAATTTAATATAACATACACAGACTCATAAACAAACTGCACCAACAAAAAAGTAATAAAATGGATGTTAACAGAAACCAACTTTTATTATTGTTCTGAAATCTGAACCAGTCTTGAAAAACGTTGAGCCAGGCCTTAAAACTAATAAACGTTGTGAAGGTTGGTAATTAGATATTCCAAAATATCATGGTTAAATGCTCATGTGGGATGCAACAGTCAGTGTGCATATTTGATATATATAGATATAGTTTATATATATATATATATATATATATATATATATATATAAGGAACCAAAGTTCTGAATCAATTTAGTTCTAGTATATTGGTAACACCACATGAAGTGTTAGCGTAGTCAAAAATAAGGCAAGCTTTTAGTTAAAGAGATATTTGATTATGTCAAGAGGTGGTCTTAGGTGCACCCACATGTAAGATTGTATTTTGTCATTATCAAAGATGTGTTTATATTCCACTGTCCAGTAGGAGCCTTGAAACGAATGCTGGTTACTAAACCACTTACAATTTACATGTGGTAAATTTACAAAAGATCTCAAATGGTTATTAAAACAGTTAGGTCTGATACGATATCCCTTTATTCATACATCAGAGACATTCTATGGAATATCATATGATATACCCTTTCGATCTGGAACTGAAAGCGTGTGAAGGCGCAACCATGGAATATTCACAAATCGTACACAATACCGTTAAATGTTCTATAAAAAACCTACTAGTTATAAACACAGCGAGCATTAACAAACGATCAACATTACCCCCACAAACACAGATATGAATTAAAGGGAACAAAGACGATAAAAACATTTTTGGACGAATCATGTCTGATAGATGTTTCAACGTTCATTTCACGTAATTATTCTGTCTGGTTAATTAAGTCTATAATCACCTCAATAGAAGAAACAAGAACATTAAAGAAATAAACTCTGCTGCTAAAAAATCTGAACTGGATAAATAAAATACTCAATTAAGTAGGGAATGAATTAATCGGAGAAGGGCATAGAGTACTTAAATGGGATTTACGACCCCGAACACCTGGAAATGGCACTGGTACACAATCGATCGACCTTTCTGTCCTCTCTGCATGTAACCATCGTCAAATAGAATAAAGCAAGACGCCACAGATGATTCCCGGTCAAGATGAGTAATTCAACAGTTATCAGGCAGGTGCATTACCCTCTCATTATCGCCCAAATTGATGACCAAATCAAATTCCAATTATCAGAACAAATCTCCATTCAAAATAAATTCCACAAATTATCGCCCGGTGAGGAATGAACAAAACTCTAAATCAAATAATTCCGTTACCATCGACTCCAAAATCGATAATAACTGAAAAATCCACTCATCTGGATATATATATATATATATATATATATATATATAAAGGGATAGCCTATTAAATTACCCAGTTTACTTCAACCAGGTACATTTTAACATAACTAATTAGATCTGATATACTGAATGAACACATCCCTCGGAAATGTAAACAAAGGGGGACAGCATCTGTGGCCTAAGCCATCCAAGAGCACGTGTACTGCCGACCATCGACGTGCAGTTGATACATTTATCAGCCATTTTCAGCAGTATGACAGACATGATGACGTAACATCCTTAAGTATGTGGAACATAAGTGTATTCTCTCCATTCGCGACCGTTGAGATTCTGAGCATATTTCACCAATGACAGCCGATACTTGTGGAAATTGGAATTGTTTTGTACGTATTCCAGAGAGAGCTTCTGAAAGAACTTGCCGGCCCTTCTCGAATCCTGGATTATGTATCCCAACCCCTCTTCGGAGAGCTTCTCCATTGCCTCGACGATCTGTGACGCCTTCACGGCGCCCCGGAAGTGCTGTTGCATTAGCCGGAGAGGTATCACCTGCCCCCTGGCGGCCAGAATTCGGCGACAAACGCGTTCGTTTAAGGTCAGCGAGCCGAACGACAAGTTCCGCGCGGCCCTATCGCCCAAGTTGCTAGCGTTGTATCTCCAACTTTCGCACAGCACCTGCAAGAAGTAATATCAAAAAATCAGATCCTTATCTCAACGTACTTCCTCTTCAACGGGCAAGCAAAACATCGATGAAAACACAGCACTCGCCAACAGCCACGAGCAATTACGCCCATCAACTTGAAAGTCACTGATCCGACAAGTGTTCACTGTACGAGAACGGAATATCCATTATTCGAGCAGATATAAACACAGTCTGTGTCCACGACTAGAAGATCCAGAAAGCGCGCGCGCGCACACACACGCACTGACACACTAAGGACTAATGAGAGAGTATAGATTTCAGTATTAATAGATGTTTCTTTTTATTTAATTCCATGGTGAATCATAGCACAGTTTGTAATAAGGATTGGTGAATTTCTGTGCCAGTGCCTTTCCACACACTGCCAAATCATAGATAGGCGGACAAGATAGTACACAAATTCCGGGGCAGTCCGTCATGATGTTTAGCTATTCGTTACGTAACTGTACTGCTCGGCGTATCTGATGAAATCTAAACAATACTTGGCAGAGTTAGGATTGCGCCAGACATCGGCGGGGGGACACTTCTGGAAGTATCTGGCCGTGGTCTTGTTGTCGATCAGAATGAGGCCGAGTCCTTCCTCATTCAGTCGCTCCATGGCCTGCTCGACATCCGGAGCCTTCAGGCTGCCGGCGAACGACTGCTGGACAATACGTAGGGGGACCACCTTGCCTTTAGCCATCAGGATCCTACGACAGACGCGGTCCCTAACGTTGACCTGATGCTGCTGACGTTGTGGCAACGGACTCCGCATGGAAATGACCTCTGACCGAAGTTGACCCTGAAAACAACATCAATTACGTACTGAGGTTAATCTCTGTTAGGACACTGTATCGGGTGACACCTCACTTTATTTAGAGTCAGCGAGTGAGTGGGTTGTCTGTTTGGCTTGGCGCTGATCACAGCTAATTATAGAAGCACGACTATCTCGGGGAACAACCCACAAATGCAACTAATTTGATTGGATTCGACCCTCGACCTGCAGGTTTGTAGCGAAGCGCTCAATCCAATATGCAATCGAAGCGCCCTCTCTCACTTCGGTTCGATATCGTCCCTGAAACATGTGCCCTTCATCGGGAAATAACTTAATGTATCATCAGCCTCTTACTCGTGTTCAGTCCAGATTAATCATTAATATCATACGGAAGTCCAACGAGATTGGTAGTGTTAAAGAATTAATAATAGCCACTTAAACGGTTGATGCCCGTAACTTGTGATAGACTTCAGTATCGATTTGCTGGAAGCCTTCGACAACATCTGCTGTTACAAGAACTATCTGAACGTACAATTATGATAATGATATACACAAAGGAGTAGAACCATAATGTTCATATTCTGAAACAGAAATAGGGATTAGCACGTCAGCCAATATCATCTGTATTCGGTTTTAGATACGTTAATATTACAAGACCCGATCTAAACGTTTGTAAAGTTGACTAGACCTTTAAATTATAATATAATAATAGTCAGTGACACTTCAATGAGATCTTCTCACCACATGGCAAGTCTTAGTCTCGGTACTGACCATTAATAACTAAAGGGCTACTTACTACAAGAGTACTAGTTGTTTAACGTCGGTACTTATCAAACGCGAGACATATAATTGAGGAGTGTATACACAGGGAAACAAATTCCACAAACGCAGGTGTGAGTCGGCCTCGAACCTACAACTTGCGCCATTCGAACCTACAACAGTATGATTACGTTTCTAAATCATCATATAAATTGTTCTATTTATCACGTGCGCCGACATACCTATCTGCAATTAGCAACAGACACGCGGAAGTAGCTGACGAGATCATCTAACCGTCATCTACCCCACCACGACGCCATGGTTGGTTAGTAAAAGTACTTAATAAAAACAGCCAAAACTAGTGAAAATTATCCAATTAGATTACTTCTTTCTTATTATATAAGATCTTATCAAAGATAAACCACTCATCACACATTATCAGTCATATAGATAAGTAATAATAACGAATGTTTAACTACATATCTAAAATAATTTATTCTCATTCGTTTTACAGGATCACTTCAAAGAAGTTGTGTTTAACTTCCCAAACTCTTCAGACGACACCTGGCCGATAGATAACAGTTGCTAGATATCCCACCATGTTATCAAAGCAAAACAAATACCTCTATGGCTAAAACCGATTGTATGAAACTTAGGTATGACATCTCTCTACACACACAAACACATACATACATACACACGCACACACCTGATGCATTGTAACGATGTAGACTACACAGCCAACTCTTCCTGTTATCTGTTTATCGTGCCATTTAATAAACACCACCGTACTTCCAAATCCGTTAATTCTAACGTGTAACCAGATTTGTAATCTACCAATACCCCCCCCCCACACACACACACCAGACACACACGAACAAAGGGTGAACCTAAACTACTGAGACACACATCAAACGTTGTGGCCAGGATCAGATCAACGTTGATGAACTACGTCCCCACACGGATCAGTTTGTTGTTCATCCGCCGACTTCTCGGTAGCGGATTCTAATTTCTTCAACATGTACATTGCCCAGTTATAATTGTTCTCCTGGTCTTTGACCACCATCGAATACCTGCTCTCGTACTGGATCACGTTTATCTTGTACTTGATCAGGCTGTCCAGTATTTCGTTGGCGGGCTTCTTCAAGAAGACCGCCTTTACTCTAGACGGAGTCAGATACCAGACAGGTCCTGGTACGTCCTGTTTCACCAACTGACCGACGCCCTCCCGATCCAACTTTTCCATGACGTGCAAGATTTCAGTCGTGTTCTGCCGCCCGCGTATGTTCATCGTCACGTTGCGCGGCGTCGACAGTCTTCCCTTACACAGGAGAATGTTCCTGATCACGACATCCTCGCTGCACTCCGACTGCGCCCGAGCTCTATGGTGGCCGCCGCCGCCGCGAAACTCGCGCTTCGTAGACCACAAAAGATCGCCATAATGCGGGTACGGCCCGAACATCTGAAACGAACAAATACGGGAACAGATTACAGGGAAGTCGGCCAGTAGAGCGGTGGATGTTCTGTCTCTCTCTCTCTCTCTCTCTCTCTAACACAGTTCGGATCCACGTTGTGGCTGTAAACACTATAATCTCGTCTAGTCTACCGATATCACCACCCCCTCGCCGCCGGAGCTCGCCCAACCCCGTCTCTGGATCATCACCATTTGGGCGGCGTGGTAGGTCTTCTCGTGCTTCTGGACGCAGAGCTCGTACCGCTGTTTGTACTCGGCGACGCTGATCGAACACTGTACGAGCCGGTCGAGAATCTCCTCGGCTCTTTTCTTAATGAACACCCTCCTCGGACGGCCGCTAACGTTCAGTTGAAGACAAACTAGACTACCGAAGCCCTCGTCGTCCAACCATTGCATGATGGGGATGATCTCGCTCGACTTCCGCTTGCCGCGTATCCTCATCGAGATCTCCCACGGCACCGAGATCCTGCCGGGGCTGAGCAGGATGTTACGGATCAGCATCTCGAGCTCGCTGGACAGCCGCGAGCCGCGCAGTTTGACGCCGTGTTGCCGGTAGGTGGCCAGCTGAGCGGCGATACTGGAGCGATTGGATACCGACCGACCGACGGCGGCGACATGACGGTGGTCTACCTTCTGGTTACTACCACGGCCACGGACCATGCCATCTCCTCTCCAGATGAGCGACATCTGCAAGGATCAGAAGCATCAGAGCATCAGCCACAGAGCGTCAATATAACTAGCACAAAACACGACCGTCCTTACATCTCCGAGCTCCGTTCATTCTAGCCAGAGAACGCTAACAATAAACGCCAAGTTTGGCCCCTGATAGGACGAAGCACTGGGCCGATTAAGCCAAATACACGGCGAGAACCATCTCGATAAAACAGACCCACAACCGAATATTAAATCTAATTCGCTGGTACCCTTCCCTTATTAACCCTGAATCTATTATTGGAGAGATGTGTAACTTATGCCGAGCCGTGATAGCACAGGACTCGTAGACGAACGGTCGTTGCAATGCTGTCATGTGGCGACTAATCCATAAAAAATGAGTACCTGATAGGACCGGATGGCTGTGTTTGAGTAACGCTGCGCCTATAATGGCAGCATGCGTTGTATGCTCCTTTGGGAGTCGAGATATGTGCTGGGTGGAAACAGGTCCGAGTCAGGGATAATAATATTGTAAAGCGCCTTAGAGCAGCTATCTAGCTGAATAGGGCGCTATATAAATGTCACATATTATTAATGCTTTCACGAAGACTCCTTTCGCAACGAAATCTTCACTTTATCAAACCGTCATCTCTTCCATGTTGTAAGTAATATGTCGCTTCCTTCTTTTCAAGTGTACTTATCTATGGAAGTTAATGCTGAAATTTGCTGATGCTGTGTTACAACCATGTTCGTGTGTATCCCGACTGATAAAACTAAGTGTAGCACCCGATATCTTATTTAGATGTACTCTTGCTACTTTTATGCACACTGATGGCTAAATCGGCAGAGGTAATCGGACTAAGTGGAAGATGAAACACTCTATAGAGACATAACCCGGCCGCGACTCGTCTCCTACTCTTGAGTTTTACTGATATCAATCACTTAAAACCGTTTCTTTCTAAATCTGTTCACAGCTTAAGCATATATGTGTGTGTGTGCGCGCGCGAACACTCACAGACTGACTGACCCATCTACACACACATACACACACCAAGACAACGATGTTTTGCTATGGATACGTCCTTTATTTGGCTGTCGATAATTATCAAATCTAATTTACACGGTCACATAAAATAACAGTTACAGCACAAGATAGAAATGGTGGACAGAGATCTGCCGAGAAGCAATCCCACCAGCCACAAATCAAAGCTTCATCAACCCTAAACGTACACACTTCGTTAAAGATCCGCTCAATGACACCATCTTTCCAAATACCAGACGACCAACTGCTACAGTACACCACTCCCACCATCAAGTCTTATCAATAATCAGCGACAATCCATTAAGTTAAAGGGCACGTATCGTGGAAGTAGCTTAGCCTCAGTGTTATACTTCGCAAGGATTCACATTTTAAGGGGATATCCCTAACACGGCCGTAAGAGTGGAACACGAAGCAGTACTTAACCCGTTCACATTTGTAAACTTGTCTAAAACTACTATTAACCAAATACCAGAATGTTACTGTCAACTAATCGGAGCTGTTAGCTTGCATTTATAACAACACAGATCTAGTATGACGTAGGTACATCCACATTCACTCTTAACTGGTTCACTCCCACACAGTCCCAGAGACGCCAAGCATCACGTAGAGTGCACCCAGCAACTGAAAATGGCAAACCAGCACCATCCCTTTCTGCCCTACAGAAGCAATCATTAAGCGTACACACGCGCGCGCACGTACACCCACACGGATAGATAAATAGCTAGAGAGGTCTTTATTTGGATAAAAGCTTATTTGGTGCCAGGGAAGTACTGGACCTTTTTCCCCTGGCAACAGGCGACATCTCGTTATAACGCTCCTCGTAGACACTTCCGCTGAGACCGAACTGATCCAGGACGTGTTGTATCTCGGCCAGCGGCCTCTTGATGAACACCCTTCTCGACTTATCGCCATCCACATAGAACGGATTGTATTCACCGAGTCCTCGCCGAGTTAGCTCCTGCATGACGAGCACGATCTGGTCTACGGTCGTCATGCCGGCACAAGCCTGGCTAACGAGGCGCGGCTGTGCCAGCCTGCCCTTCTGCAACAGTATCCTTCGACCAATGTAATGGAAATCGTCGACGGCGTTCTTCTGCGGCACTGTTATGGGCATGCCACGAGAACCGAGGCCATGTCTCGCCGCCAGCGACGGCATGACGGTCCGATACATCTGTAAACAGAGATGGCAAAGAGCAATAGTCACCGGTAGGTAGATATTTAATCGAGCGATCATCATCATCATGCAACATTCTTGGAACCCCCCACGACGTGACCGGGTTTTCCAGGATGTAGGTCGGCGGTGGTAGTAGTCAGACTGTCGGCGCAGGTCAGACTGTACTTATTCAGCTGCTGGAACTTGTCCTCGTACTCCGACGCGTTTATTCCGTAACGCACCAGATCGACGTAGATCTCGGCGGTGGGTCGCTTCAGAAAGACTCGCTTCAGCGGTTTCATCGGGGGTCGGCTGTAAAGCTCGTAAAAGATGCCGACACTCTCGGCACTGAGTCGGCGCATGATAGTTACGATTGTCTCAACACGCTCGTTGCCAGACATGTGCATGCTGACCTGACGGGGCGACACAAGCTGACCTTTTTCTAACAAGATTTTGCGCACGATTCGGGCAACTCTCTGTTCGGTGCAACAGAGAAGCTGCTCTCTCGGCGGATACCAGACGTTGGCAGCAACCTGGAAACAGCAAAACACAGCTGTTATATCAGTGTCTCGTGGAAGTTTACCATGCCAGACAGAGGCTGCACTGAAAACACTCTAATATTAGACATGCTCACGACGTAAAGGATTGCCAAGCTGAACTACTGCGATCGATCATTGGGCTTAAACGAGTAAGCTAATAAACCAAACTGCAGTTGATCCACATAAGACTTCGATTAGACGAATAGGAGCTGACTTACTGATGGAAAGTGAGGGCCGAAAGCAAAGCTGAAGCCAAATACATTAATGTGTGCAATAAGAGAAGGACCACTCTCGCCATGAAACAATGGCATGAAGTACACAATAGCCTTGTTAATGATTACAAGAAGGACTGATTAATACAGTGGTGTGTGTGTGTGTATGCATGTGTTGTGTGTGTGTGTGTGTGTGTGTGTGATGTGTTTGTTGTTGTTAGATAACCCAGATATCAGTGTTCTCAGAAACGAATTCTTCCAGGCGTGTGATACATTTCCTCATATGCCGAAGGCGAGACACCATATCGTTCTAGATCGTCCATGATTTCATCGGCGGATTTTTTCACAAACATCTTTCTCGGAGCGCCCGGACTCAGCTTCGTCCTCATATCATCAAAATACTCTCCGAGACCTTCGCGATCCATGGCCCGCATCACCTCAACGATCTCGGAGACCGACTTCCGCCCGGACATGATCGAGTTGACTATGCGTGGCGTGACCATGGGACCTTTACTGAGCAGGACCTTCTGCACGATCATCTCAAAATCGCTCGTCGGCTGCCTCAGAACCTTGGTGCTCCTCGACATTCGGTAAAAGAAAGGTGGTGTCGAAGCAGTGGTCAATCCTGTCCAATACATCTGCAAAGCCAATGACAGGACAATGAGATTGAGTCAGATGAGTTCGAATAATGATCTGCAACTGTAGAAGTCCATGCACAGTATGAGTTTAATACATGGTTAGAAGAATGGGTGCAACCGTGAGATACACGTTAATGCGCGTTTGTCAGCAGTGACCATAAGCATCGACACTTTCAGACGCAGCACAGTTTATTATATAACCCACGGCATGTCCCACCAAAACACAAATATTTATCGCATCGCGTTAGTACATGAGTCAATATCGTAGAGTTGGTGGCATGTTGTACAGAGTAGCATAGGCCTCAGGTATGGCGCCATATTTTTCTAGCCCAGCCGTGATCTCTTCCGGTCGTCTCTTAATGAATAGTTTCCGCCTACTGTTGCAGCGCTCACCAACATAAGCCTCGTGATAGACCCCCAGTCCTTCCTCAGTCAATAGCTTCATCACCTCGGTGATCTCACGAACAGAATGCTTGCCGGCCAGTGCCGAATTCACCAGACGCGGCGTCACCATTGGTCCCTTGCTCAGCAGGATCTTCTGTGCTATTTTCTCCACATGGTCAACTGGCTTACGAAATGTTTTGCTCATGCGAGTTCGCTCCATAGGGAGGTAGTGGATTCCAGCAAACTCCATCTGCAACAAGCCCAATGGTCAGGATGAGAACAAAGTAGCAACAGAGGCCGAATGACTAGACTGTAAGGCATTACTTATTGGACTGAGCAGGAACGTTTTGTTTACAAATCAGTGTTTTTATGTAGCCATTCTTTCCGAAACCCACGCAACCAATATCACCACGCCACACCCTTAAACAGGATGAAGCCGTCAAGTAAGTGGCCCAATTGGTACAGATCATCCACAGGCTAAAACTGTTACAACCGATGACCAGTTTGAACTGGCAGCATATTGTAGCGATTGGTGTAGAAAGAAAGTGGAATTCCCTGCTGCTTAAGGTAGAGCACAATTTCAAGACCCGGCTTCTTGATGAAGACCGTTCTGGGCGAAAGTGGACCTTTTTGGAAGTATCTTCCAATTCCGAGCTTGGACAGTGACTGCATCACCTTGCCTATGTCATCCGACTTCCACCGACCATTGACATTCATACAGATCATACTTGGCGTCACCTCGTTGCCCTTAAACAGGAGAATGCGTCTTATGATATCCTGCTCAGTCAAAGGGCGCCTCAGAGGTTTCCACTGTGACTTAGGTGCCGTGGCTATTTTTCGGCCATGTTGGGCGTACTGTTGCATGTCAGTAAACATGTAATCTGGCACCATCTGCAAGGAGACAACAGGGTCCTTTGAGAATGAACAAATTGATGAACATATCACAGAACCTGAGCAGTGACATCCTCACAACACCTCACAACCACCATTAGGTCACACACTAGTCGCATTCTCCAGACAGCAACAGCTGAAAAGCACCATCTGATCCTTAACTAACCAATAAACAGAGAGCCTAGCTGGTGTGGACATCAGTGCTAATGGTAATGGACGAGGGCTGAAGCACCCGTGAATCCACAGAAGGATCACCAGACAAAGAGCGATCACGTTCATAGCGTTCACAGTATACTTCTGCTTGGATCCCGTACATATCAAGTATCTCGGACACTTCAGTGACAGGTTTTTTTGCAAATACACCTTTCCGGTGTGGATTCTTCTTACAGAATGACCCAGCTCCTTTCTCCTCCAAATAGAGCATGATCCTTGTGACATCATTGGCCTTCCAGCGACCGTTCACATTCATGACAATATCACGTGGAGACACTTCCCTTCCCTTATACAGAAGTATCCTACGTATAATATCAACATCAGTCAGAGGCCGTCTAGGTCGCCTGTCCAATGGCTTTTCCTTCGTCCGCAGACCATTTGCATTGTAAGAATATGAATCAAACACCAGCATTGTTGGTGACCACGTCATGGTGCTGCCATCTAATGGCGTTCTGTGGCATGTCACCTGTAAGGAACAGAAGAAATCCGTCATGAAACAGAAACCAGTCACTTCTGAATTGCGACAAAATTCCGCTATGAAGGCATTCACCAGTTCATTTCTCGATCGAATATCCCACAATCATCATCCATAACCTGGTCCTCAAATGCTGGCAGTTGAGATATACAGCAAATGAAACTTTATTTGCCTGTTGGACCCTTTGATTTGCTATTCAGCCAATAGGGGGAGGCAATGTTTAACATGCCTAAAAATAAGAATCTGCTATTAACTGATGCATTCAAGCTACTGTACCACTGCCATAATAACGCTGTACATAATCTTCAATTGGTATGGAGAATTTGTTCAATATATCGGTGATCTCTTCAGCCTTTCTCTTCAGAAAATGAACTTTTCGGTTGGTGTAGTTCAGCGAGCCTGCTCCTTTATCACTGAGCATCTCCATAATGCTAATGATTTCACACGTCTTCATTCGGCCATTAATGGCGAGGACAACGGTCCGTGGTACGATGGTAGAACCCCGGCTGAGCAGGATCACCCGAGCAACCTCAAACTGACTGAGTGGCCTCCTCTTCTTTGTCGACCGCGAACACTGCGCCACGGCAAAGCTGCTGATCATGTGAGAACTCTCGCATACTCCTTGCCACATCTGTAACAGGGAACAACAGTGGCTATAAGTCTAACCAACTCTCCATCTGATCACCACCCTGGGTGGAAACAGGGCAGGCTGCACAGCTCTAGACCCAGCCCAATGGGATCAAGCAATTTCTCAGTTTAGATTTGTTTGGCCCTAAACACACACCAGCTTCGTCACACCATCAACACCTCAAATCAATTAGCAATTCTTGGATATAACCTGTAACATTTTTTTAAATGTTGCAAGTACTGGCAATTACTAGAGTAAAAGTTGAAGCTAAACAGGAAAATCTAAGCCAGTGATTCATGAAGATGACTGTTAAACACAGCTGTTCTCACTGCTTCATCAGATTCTCAATCAACAATGATTCTCAGAATAATGGTTTACTGCTGAATCTTACATAAGATGTAGATTAAATGAGTCCCACTTTGTTATTTCACCCAAAACCGCATTCATCCATAAATGCTTAGCATTCACATCCACAAATACAGATCGATAATTTATCTTTTATTGGTTCAGTGGATACAAGAATTCAAGCACACTTTATATATACAAATTCTGCAAATATTTCTGTAACACATGAGAATAACACTTGTTGCAGACATCCTCTGCTAAAACCCAGTTTTTAAATTAAATGTCCAATCCATCAAAACACAAGATGACATCCTTGTCTAGATTATCTCACAACAGTCTAGATCACATATGAGAGTCACAATCTGGAGTATTAAAATTCGAATGCACCCAATCCCCACTCCACAACAACAAATAAGTGATCATGCCAGTCAGCCCAGCTAGTGCATATCACTATGAATAAGGCAGATTAGGTTTGCAATACTTGGCCATGTATGCCTCCTCGCTGATCCCATAATATAGAAGAATGTCCTTTATCTCCTGGGCTTTTTTCTTGATAAAGTGAATTTTTCTATTTTCCGCATGCAGATATCCAGCACCTCTATCGGCTAGTGACCTCATTATCTCTACCACCTCATTCGTTTTCATACGTCCGTGAATGGTGAGCACCATGGCGCGTGGTGTGACTGATGACCCTCTACAGAGCAATAGTCTCTGTGCCACTTCGAAGTGACTAAGAGGACGACGCTTGTGTCGCCGTTTACCTTGACGTAATGTAGCCCCATGATCTGCTGGCTGCAGTGGATAGGGCCGAGTGAATGCGGCCTTCATCTGGAACATGTAACAACAGTGGTCAGTGGGTGACCGCGGTGATCCTGAAGAGCAATGACAGGTGGTACGGAGCTGAAGCTAATCATGGTTACTATCACTGGAAAAGGGGTGTCAGTTGTCACTGTGACTATTGGTCATATCACATACATGCATGTATACTATTTATTGCCCCTTTATTAACACTTTTAAGTGAAAGAGAAACAAAACAATGACAAACACAGTGGAAGGCAGTGAAGATATCACCACACAATCAAACATTTACAAGAATCTGATTAACATAAATCAGCGGTTGCTCTTCAACATAGATACAATAATGACACCAAAACAAAACATGCAAAAAGATGCATACAAGTAAACTGAATGATGCATATGCAGAGGAAACATCCACAGATGTCGATCCTCTTAAAGAGAACTGTATCTTACTATGAATATCTTATGGCAGACCATTAATGAAGTATTTCATGAGGACAGAAATTAGTGATCAGTGGAAGCTGCCTTGGGTTGTTTTGGCATCCAAAGCATAGAACTGCTTCTCGTACTTCTGAGTGTCAATGCCGTATGCAGAGAGCAAATTGCCCACAGACCACGGCTCATGTTTTGTGAACGAAGTTTTGCGATCGGTCTTCCCGTACACGCCCAGGCCCCTGCTTGCCAGTTCCTTCATCACCTGATGGATCAGAGCAACACTTGGTCGATCACGATATGAAAAGTTCCAGTAAACCTGTTTTGGGGTGATATCACGACCTTTAGTCAACAAGATGCGTCTCATTAGGCGTGGTATGTAGAATGGGTCACGCTGTAGGTTTGCAAGCCTCTCCCGTTTAGCCTGACTCGGCGTCTTTACTGGACTTGGCCTAGAACCGTCATCCTGGTTGTCAAGGTTGACCAGAGAACTGGAGGGGCTGGCTGATTCTAAGGCACCATCCTGCAATGGATGGATGGGGAACAGTGAGCTCAGCATCCTAGCTTCACGGCACTCGATAAGCAACTAAACTGTTCTGTGAGTCCTACCATAAACCAATCACACACGTCACTCATTATTGTTATCTCAACACACACTGGTTAAGGTGGCCCACTTGTGTCCCAACCTGGTGTACCTTTAATACTAAGAGATCTGATAGGATGGGCTGCCTAAGTGGCTAGCCCAAAAGTATAACTAAAAACAACAGGTGCTAAGTTGGGTAAGCTACAAGTGAAAGTCTAGATATAATAATTAGTTGTATACTGTTCATGACTGACGCTGCAGAATGCTAAAAGGTCCCTGTCAATCTGCATGGGATTAATCTTGATGAACTGCGTCATCCTTCCTTTCGTTCGAATAGCACCCAATCCCAGATCAGCGAGGTGGAACATCATCTTTCTAACTAGGGCAACGGGTGGTCTATTGCGATGGTTATACCTCAGCAACAACTGATTGACGGTAAACTGTGTACCCTTTGTCAAGAGGGCAAGCCTAAGAATACCCAGTTCGACCAAATCGTTAATACCCAATTTAGACTTCACTGTGTTCAGAGAATGACGACGGAGCAGGTAACGAAACTGTCGTGGAACTGTGCTATACGTTCCATCACCTTTCCAGGTTATATAGTGGTTATGATGCAAGAATTGATTGCCTCCCTCCTGCATGTCCACCTGAAAGGAGGAAGGCAATATGTCATCAGTCAGGGTATGCTTCATAACACGTCACTACTTAAATGGACTTGTTGGCAGAATCAACTTAATGTCAGTGGTGTATTAAGTTAGTGACAAGTTACACATGAAGCTGTAAGGTCAGTTACTACTGCACCAAGTCAAACCATGCCTGAAATTCAGTCATGTCCAGTAAAGCAGTCTAGCATTTGATGTCACTCTAATTTGAGAGACAAAACCGAGATCAAACATCCTTCAACAAAAATACGGTGAATGGTGCTGTTAAAAGAGCAACTGCTCTCAGGATATAAACCCCATAAAATAACAGCTACAATAAACAACGATACAAAGTATCCTTCCAATACCATCTTGGTGTCGAACCCATGCCATACGGGAAAACCCATGGAGCCGAGGTGGGTGAAGAATAAGTAACAAGACTATCCTGATTAACTCAGTCACCCTTTGATATCTTGTTCTTGCTCTCCTCTCAATAGTAAGCCATTTTAAATAAGTTAGCACAATATGGTACAATAAAGAAAGCCTTGCTACCCAAGTAAAAGATCTCACTAAATACACCAAGACAAAAACAAACCATCGACTCACCTAAGGCAGCTGTCTCGCTATAAAAGGTGATCACCAAAAACTAACAATCCAATTTCATTCTAGGAGGTCCTGAACATGTCACACAAAAGCCATTTAATTTATCAGCAATAAGTTATATTTATGAAAACACAGAAAACCTACCACAGGCAATCCCTGGTCAATCACCTATAAAACACCCATAACTAACCAATAAAGGTTTCTAGTTCAGACTGACATGCTCAGTGAACCACTTTAGAATACTGTCTATTAAGTTTGCTGAAGTTTAAAGGACTAACCAGGGAAGGCCATTAGACAAAACAATACTGACCCTTCATAAAATTGGAAATTAACATGATATTTTTCATTGCATGCTGCCTTGGTATTTTGAAGTATTACTGAGTTCTCACTGTGTCTTCCACAGTGTAGTCATTTTATGACAACACAGTACAGAACCTCCTCATTATACAAGAATGATAACAGGCCATGGGGTATAATACATCCCGTTTCCATAAAATGTACAGAAACAGGCAGGTCCTCAAGTTTAAAGATCTATATAAAAGACACTTCCTGTATCACACAAATTGTAGCCATGTGCCATAATTATTGTAAAACACTAATGATACATGGCATTATCAGAACCAAAGCCTCCGAATGCAAAGCAGTGTCCACCTCACAGTGCTACACACAGTATGTACTTCCTGGTTAAGACAGGGCTAGTTCTGCCAGATGTTAGTATTACTTGTTAAAAAAAGCATGAAGCTGTGTGAGGTAGACAAACTAAGCACACAGAGAAACGTTCGAGTGATTGATGCAAGGTCAAGTGTGCTAATTACTCATAAATATTTCTAAATTACTAGAAACTCCATAACACTTTAGACAATTAGTACACACTTAGCCAAAAACATTATTAATATAATCAGTGCACTTGCCTTACAGCAAATTAGGACATTCTGAATGGCACACCAGTGTGGAACAATACGGAAACAGTGCACTGTAAAATATTGCCGGAGGAGGCCTCCATCAATGACTTTGGTGGTCAGACATGACCAAGTGTTCAAACCAGAAGTTTAGTTTTACATATTTTATATTATTAATACCACTTCCATAACTCGTATTTCTGGATAAGCACCAAACATTAAATTAACAGATAGAAGAATATTATCATTCATTAGAGGAAACATTTTGGTGAAGATAAAACCCCAAAACAATAACACTTGTGCTAAATACAACAAGCTTTACCCAAAAGCTAAATACTTAGAAAAAGTAAATAGAATGAACAAAAAACAAGTGGGTAACCTGTGGTTGGTCTCTAACTGCGCAGTCCAGTTTGTGACCTGAGGATATAACGTTCAAGACAAACAAAAACATAAACCAGATGTGATACTAACATTAGCCTGGGTATAGAATTGCAATATACAACATCACTCTGCAAGTTACTATTGCCTATTAGACAGTTCAATATTATGACCTATATCTGACTTGTCAGAACTTTTTTGCCTCCTAGGAATGAAAATGCCCTAAACCTCTCCAATGGCAAGAGTTAACCCCATAAGGTGACATTCACACGAAGAGCCAAATATTTATATTATTAATCAACAGTATCCACATTAACAAGTGCAGTTATGGGAACACAGTACACTGTTTCACATATTTATTCAACTGATGTGCACAAGACGATAAACTTATAATGATACCCACCTGTTGTTGACCATCCTGCGACATGCCAGCGCCCGTTGCCAAGCCACTTGGGCCTGGCATAGATGCAAATGGAGGCAGCTGATCCCACACCTGTGCGATATTGGACCCCATCATCTCTTGTGCTGACGTGACAGGCGTGGCATAGGTATAAGTCCCAGACATGTCACCACCAGACTGATCAACCTGACTAGCCTCGCCACCACCACCACCACCACCTCCTCCCCCATCTTCCTCGTCGGATCCAGATTCTGGCTCTCCCTTGATTTCAATAACGTTTGAGTTGGAGTCATCCTCACTGACTTCAACTTTGGCACGCTTCGGAGCATGATTTGCACCTTCACCACCCCCCTCACCATCTGAGCCTGTCACCGAACTCCAGAATGACTGTTCTCCTTCCTGCATGTCACCCAGTGATAAACTGGGCAACTCACTAGATCCACCCACATTAGTTACAGTCTCTGATGTCCTTTTCCGTTGACAAGAAGATGACTGACCAGGTTCACCTTTGATCTCTCTGTTGGAGTTACGCCACGATTCTTTTGATGCTCTAGGTGGGTCTTGTTTCTGTGGTCGGATGTCAGACTTGACAGTTTCCTTGATACTGAGAAAGAATTCCTCATCTCTGTCCAATGTTATGCCTACCAGTGCTTCGACACTGAACTCGGCTTTAAAGTTTAAACCATTTTTACACAACAGTCTAATGGTCTCTGCCAACAATGTCTTCACTTTCTCTTTATCACTCTTCAGAACCATTTTGTTTTCTACAGTTTTTGTTGTCTTATAAAACTCCCTGCAAAAGAAGATAAAAACATGTATAGGTAAAAAGCTAAAACAAGACAACGTGGTTGACGGGTAGTTATTAGAATGTCAACCAAAAAACATCATGAATCATCAACAGGTTTAATATCATCTGTAACAGACATGGGGTCAATTCTATTTTGTCAAATCCAATTAATTCCATTTGGTCAATTTCAATTCCACATCAAATTTTTCAATTGCAATTCAATTCCATTTTTTTCCCTGACAGTTTTTGCCTAATACTTTTTACAATGAGTAGGTACTCAGAGTAACTACTTGGAATTCCTACTCTGAGTAGTTTATATTCCAAGTAGGATTGTCATGAAAGAAATATTTCTGAATAAAAAAATTAAATGGTAAATTAATTTGTGGATTAATTTTTTTTGCTCGTTCTAAACAATGAACAGGGTAAATTCCTAAATAACAATATCCCTATATAGATTAGAGGTATGATATGTGGTGGTGTCACAGTGTTGTGTGCAGAGCCCACTGTATTCAGACCATTCTAATTGGTTAAATGCTCATGTGGGATGCCACAGTCAGTGTGCATATTTGATATATATAGATATATATATATATATATATATATATATATAAAAGGAACCAAAGTTCTGAATAAATTTGGTTCCAGTATATTGGTAACACCACATGTAAATGTTAGCGCAGTCAAAAATAACGCAAGCTTTTAGTTAAAGGAGAGAAGGAACAGTTTTTGCTTCAGATTGGCATTCCCGGTGAGTTGATAAATTAATTAATTCCTAAATAACAATATCTGTATATAGATTAAAGGTATGCTATGTGGTGGTGTCACAGTGTTGTGGGTGGAGCCCACAGTATCCAGACCATTTAATTGGTGAAACGCTCACGTAGGGTGCCACGGTCGATGTGTATCTGATATATACATACATAAGGAACCAAATTTCTTGATCGCTGCCGTCTCCAATGAATTATTAAAAAAAGGGAGCCTTGAGATCCACTGAGGACATAAAACACTCTGGCAGTGACCACCCTCAGGGTATTTCAGCTCCATATCTTTCCATACTGCTCCCCTGTGAGTGGTGGGAGGTAAGCAATAGCCTGGGGATTCTCCCCGAAAATCAAGTGTTAACGTCGTAAAAATTTTAAAATAATTTGTGGATTTAATTTTTTGTAGGAAACTTCATTTCAATTCAAAATTTCTCAATTTCAATTCCATTTTTTTAAATAATCAATTCCAATTCCGGAATTGACCATCAATTCCAATTCTGGAATTGAATCGACTCATGTCTGATCAGTAATAATCAAAAACGTTTTTATTTCTCTCCCTAAATACAGGGCAAGAAGCTAATTACAAACTACTACTAGTCCACAGGACTAGTAACTTGGAAAATCATAACAGTGTGTAAACTATTATTTGGACGCAAGAAAGCTACTTGTATAATTTAAAAAATTAAGTGTACGAGGCTTTTAAAAGAACAAGGCACCCTCAAATAATATAACTTAAATGTATAATGCTTATAAAAGTAACCCACAATCATCCATTAATAATCTGGTATCACAAATTTAAAGAAATAATCCTAATTACTGTAAGGTAGCCATTAGTTTCCTCAAATGCCAGCTTGTATGATGGGAAGGGGAAAAAGTTGTGTTATGACATCAGGTGGCATTTTTAAATTTAATAATAATAAGACCAAATTAAGAAAACTATTAATCACTGCATCAAGGTAGGATCCAGTGATATAAATACGTCCATTTCTGCCAGAAATCGAGGGATTATATTGGATAATACTCTAGG
Organism: Paralvinella palmiformis; assembly: GCA_025642065.1. Lineage (NCBI taxonomy): Eukaryota > Metazoa > Annelida > Polychaeta > Terebellida > Alvinellidae > Paralvinella > Paralvinella palmiformis. Next base: position 255,733 of record JAODUP010000375.1, on the reverse strand, counting down.
AATGGAGGAGCAGGTGAATTCTACATGTAAACCCTAATTTATCAAATAAGAAATACAGGATTTATTCATAAGTACACAAATGATGAGACATGCAAGACTTTAGTCCACGCACTTATAATTTCTCAACTAGAATGTGACAATGCATTGTTATATAATATCCTCCATCTTTCTCTGACAAAATGCCTACGGTCCAGTGCAGAACTGTGATGCACATCTAGTGATACCACTTGCAAAAGGAAAAGTTTGGTTTTGTTCCTGCTCCACTGGCTTCATGTATGCTTCAAATCAGGCACAAAATCCTGTTTCACATATTCTAAATACTAAGTGGAACAGTAACACTGTATACAAGCAATCTGATCCAAAACTATATACCAGTCAAACTGCTGGGATCTAGTCTATTATAACCAGGTCACACAAATAGTTTATATTAAGTGACATCAGACGTTATTCATCTGACTCTCACTCCCACAGATGACTTTCATCAACACTTTAAACTGAATTATTTAATATGCCAGTGCTGATTCTAAGATTGCTATGAAATGGGCCCTGGGGCACATGTCTGTTGATGAAGTGGGCTGCAAAGTGGTGAGTGTCAAAGGTGCAATGCAATGTCTTTTCACCCATTTCATGCATTTTCACCATCTCGGCCAATTAAACAGCACATAACAAAACTAAGTACTTCCAGTAAGTCATTCATGAATCAGAATATTTAGTGGGTGTATCATATAACAGACTTAGGCTTGATGGTAATTTGCAGCTGATGGAAACTTTCTGCTGCACGTTGTGCCCAGTTCCTTTTTTTTTTGCATCCCTTCTAAATTTTGGGGGAAGTCCCCCCCTGTTGCACCCTAAAGGTGAACTGTTGCTTTAATAGCACATCATCAATATTTCATTATCCATAGAGCCTTTCTCAAATATCATATTTCTCTGCAACTGATAAAAGGAAAACACACGAATCAGCCTTTTCAGTAAGGAATAGGGGGTAGATGACCGGTTACAAAAAGTAGGCACTAGTTCACCTGTGGTGGCCTGTAAAAATACTGCGATGCCATTGCCAGATGAAGGTATCACGGGGAGCGAAGGGCTGGCTGTGGTAGTCACACTAACACAGTAGTGGCTCCTTTTCATTGGAAGGGGGTATGGGGCACTCCCCTGAAAAAGTTGTGGAATGGAGTATTTGGTGCATTCTAGGTCACGTTTTTGACAAAACCAAAGTAGCCGGTCCATCTTCTGCCAATAAAATAGGCATCAAGAGACCATAAAATAGACAATGTATAGCATCAGACATGGCCTGCTATTGAAAAGACTATGAATGAAAAACCAATCAAATGAACTAATTAAATTTTCTTTGGTTTTTGACATCTTCATCAAGACTGTTTCCACGTTATTAGTTTTTTTTTACATACATTAAAGCTTAGAAAGATAGGAATAGGATGTGTCATATCAGAAAAGACTGACACAACTACACACACAGCAATGTAAATCATATAAAGAAACAGGGCATGGCCTTACTGGAGGAAGTCATGCCAAAAAAAACAGTCATTATCATAATTGGAGATGTAACTGTAAGGGTCAAACTATTGACAAAACGCTCCAAAACATTTAATTCCTTATATGCATGTTGAGCCACTATCAAAACACTAGTGTGTGAAATTTCTAAAGTTCCTGCTGGAAAGATGATGTGTTTGAAGAGAAACATAATACAACTATAGAGAATATCATCAGTGGAGGGTAATCGGGGCATTTCTTAAACAAATAATGTGAAAAGGTTAATACAGATAAAGAACATTGTTCAACTCAAACAAGGTCATTCTATAACTAAACTTATCTGATCAGCAAAAAGCAATTTATCTTCAACCAGTGTTATACAGGACAAGACAATCATTTCCTGCTATACTGACTATGTTTTCCCACAATGGATGCCTTCATATTGCTTTACATCAGGATTAGGTAGACAGCGTCAAACTGTGACAGTGTGTTATTTACAGAAAAATATCTACAACCAATTATTACTAAACTTGTGTAATCTCATTATAAGACTTTTAGATGATATTGTGATAATCAAAACTACTGACACTTAGCTCAAGTTATTGTACAGATTAGGTACTAATAAAGATGTCAATAAAGGTGTTATAAGACTAAAGACAACATATAAAAACTTAACAGGTAACAGAAATATACAACTTTCTTTTGTAATATTTAAAGCATGACATTTTTTGTTTTGTTATATATTTTAAAAATCTACCATAATTAACACAGCCTGGTTGTAATTAGGGTTTAATATACAGTTGCTGCAATAAGCACAGCAATAGAGTTACCTTTGATTGTTCACTCTGACTGGTAGAATCTTGCTGTTTTATAATCACTGTGTATAATGTAAACTAAATCGAACAAACATCCCTTAAAGGTAAAATGAAAGATGAGACACACAGAGATCTTAGACTGATAGAATTCTGACATGTTGATTTTCTAAAGACATAGGTATCTCTAGAGATTTCAGCATCCCGATTTCCATCTTGACCAGAAGATGAACAGAAAACAAACAGGTACATCTTTCTGACTGATGAGTTACTTACAGTGAATCTCATGGTTTGACATTGAATTTTACCATTATTAACTTGCCATGTCTGGCAAGTAATGTAAAAATAAGGTTTGCCCAAAAAGTTGTCATAGATCTGAAGCTCCTAACTGGTGTAACTACAAAATGTGGTTCCCACAGCCAAGTAAATATATGAAACAGTTAAAGCTAATAAATCAAAATATGTGAAAAAAAGCATATCATATTTATTCAATGTATGATTAACTGTTGACATTTTTTTGATACAGCCTCATCCTCTCCTCTTCTAACTGTCTGATCCACCCACTTTTATTTAAATTTTAACTAAAATGGGATATCAAGACTATGTACTAGTTTGCTTTTCTTTTAAGTGGATTGTTTTCAGGATATTATGTGATGTAAAATTCAAGCACATTTTCAGGGCCTGAAAAAATGAATTTGTTATTTTCCAGGATGCATGGGAACCCTGCTTCACATGTAACACTATTGTATAATTGCTGAAGATTCATCTCTATTTCTGTGATTATTCAAATTAATGTGGGAATGTGTCACATTCTAATTAGATAGGCTATGACCTATAAGGCTCACTATACATACCATATAGCATTATAGTAAAATTTGTGAATGACTAAATATAATTTAACAAATGACTACAACTAGTATCAGATTAAATAAGTAAAAACTACTTACAAAAACATATAAAAAATCTTTTCTCCTTGTGATTAAAGCAGAACTTAAGATTTAAAAAAAATAAAACTCCATTTGTTTTGGTGATTTAAATTGTGATTCAATTAAAACAACCATATTTCAATTCAAAAATAAAAACACCTACTGTTATTACTATTATTACACTGCTTTCTTCACAAATATGGGGAGTAAATAAAACAAGGTGTACAGTGCATATTCATGTGATATGAATAATCCAGAACTTTAAACCACTGTGTCTTGACAAATGTTCGTATCACACAGTACTCTGTGTGATAAGTAATATTCTCATGGTATGGTTTAACAGCGATAAAAATTCTGAACATGATTAGCCAATGGATCTGAGATAGCCTGCCTATTTAGGGAACTGGACTATTCATCCTCGATTTAATTTGTATAGTAGTTAATTTTGCCTCATTTTATATTTGCTTTGGGAACCATTATCTCAGTTAGTTAAAATACAAGTTATTACCAAATAGATAAAATATAGGATGTATTACCAAATAGTAATATATATAGATATAATGACTATTATATATATATATATATATATATATATATACGCTGGTCATTTGATGGGGTTAGTTTTGTGTGTGCGCTATGGTGGGATGGTGTGTCAATATGCATTCTGTTGTGGTGTTATGTTAGACCATAGCTGGTCATGTGCTACCTTTGGCTGGACAGCAAGGGTTCTGTCAGTTCTATGAACTGACCAAGTTACAACATATCATTTCAGACAGACAAATAATAATAATAACAAAACTTCTATTGTGCCAATACAACAAATGATCAGATGAAGTAGAAACTTGGGAGGGATAAGCAAGTCAGAAATGGCAAGTTTTCAAATGGTGACAGAAAGAAACTATATTATTTGATGACTTAACACGTTCAAGGAGTGAATTCCAAAGATAGGCAATAGTGCAGAGTTTAATATATATATATATATCACAACAAGGGCGAATAACAATAAAGGGAGAATAGCCTTTTTCTTCTGAGGGCAAATGCAACAGAGGATGAATAGTCCATAACCCCCTATTTATGCCGAATCAAAATCATTACATAAGATATATGAGAAGAATTCCAACAACATCAGACATATAGATGTGACCATCAAAAGATAACAAACATTGTCACACAAGTGTTTAGTTTATCACATATACCATTACTTAGGATTCATATATTTTAGTAATTACACAACTTATCCCCTAAAAGGACAATGAGAATAAACACAAGCTACAACAACCAACAGTTCATGAACGTCTAATATTGTTTAATATCAAATGTCTTGTATAATTATATGCTGTAAAGACAATGTAATCAGGTAATCTAGGTACGTGACAAAAAATAAAAATAAAGATAGAGCACCAATTTTTAACACTGATTGAAGAACAGGAACAAACATTCCAATGGTATCTGTTTCATGATTATAGCTCAAATATTAAGGAAGTTAGAGACTTTTTACTTCTTCAAAAATGTCAGATTTATGGCTACTTACTTAACATGGAAATGAATGGGAAGGTCTGTGACATCAGTCCAATTTTCACAAAAAAATTCTTAATATTCTCTCTTAATATTCAATGAAATAGCTTGTCTAAATAACTAATAGATGTCTAAATAACTAATAGATGTCTAAAAAACTAATAGATGTCTAAAAAACTAATTGATGTCTAAATGACTAAATAAGTAACTGCATCATGATATCTAAATAACTAACTGATGCATAAACAAAAATCTGATATCTAAATAACTAATGTCTAAAAAATATTTGTCAAGTTCTATAATAACTAACTGATGGCTAAATAACTAACTGTCTAAATAATTAATTTATGTCTAAAAAATGTTGTCTAATTTTTTTATTAATGTCTAAAAAGGTAAATGACTAAATATTAAAATAAGTAACTGATATCTAACTAACTAACTAATGTCTACTACACTGTCATATGTTTCATCCATTTGCCAGTATGCGACCATGTACATGTTTCTAGGTGGATTTCCCAATGGCAGCGGCGAACCAGAAAAATCATGGCCGGCCAAATATTTTTCTGCAAGCTACTACAGACGTTCGAATGTACATACGACTATGAAACTTTCAGCAAATTAAACTTTAGAACATTATCTACATTTTGTATTTATTTTAAAAGATTTGTTCAAGCTAATTTAGATGGCTTTTGTCAACATGTAACTTCATCAACGCACCATTAATTAAATCGACTGATCATTAAAATTCGAAAACGAGGCGAAAGTATGGAAAAACCCTGATGCCATCCACCAATAAGAATACCTGTATAGGCGTCATGAAAGGGGACCCCCCCCCCCGAAAGAAATGATGATCCCTGCAGTACAGGCTCTGCCCACGATCCAGAGAACGCAAGAGCCGTTTATACTGACATACCTAGTCCTAGGTAATGCGGAGTAGTGTGTTGTACAATATGTTGTAAAGTCTGGAATGCCAGCCATACTCTTTCAATAAGGTTAATCTGCCAATCCTTTTACATAATTAAAACAGCCAAAACAAATATATTTACACTGGCCCCATTACCGGTGAGAGTAACTGTTACTGATCATATTTTTTTATAACATAAAAGACATGATATGTAGATCTTTGTATATAGCCACGCACCCTGCACGAGTTAAATTTGTAAAGGCACACCGCCACCACTCTCATTAGTGCACCAGTACGCAATATCCAAGTTTGGATTTTGTACTCAGTAGGAAGACCAGACTTCAGGCCAGCAAAATATCCCATCCAGCTGAGGCCGTGTCACTGGCGTGTGGATTTCGGTTCTAATATGCGATTATTTACATTACAAACTCGTCAGAACACATATATAACTAACTAAACAGTCATATAGAATCCCAAGATAAATACCGACCGGCCAATACCGTAACACGTGTCAAACAGACGTCGTTTTCAACCAATATTATAATGATCATTAATATATGCCAAATAACGTTTATGATGTCGATTTGTGTAGCTTCATCATTCGATTGATGACCATCAAATTATCATTAATTTACTTTATACATACCCACTAGTAAATAAAATGTTGATCTGTAGAAAGTTGATAACAATTACAGGAAGCACGGCCACCGATAAAGAATCACTTCAATGAACTCAAGATGGCTTCCTCTCATCCGCGTCACTTATCTTCTTCCCGGAAGTTGGCAGCGCCGCAGTACGCATGCGTCGTTAATGGTTCAGAGAGAAAAACCAGATGGCGCCACTAGCTGCGTCTGGTAAGCTGAGGGTTCTAATAACTTTATTAAGAGTGAATGGGTGACTGGATGTTTTTGTCTAGCATAATGTATATATCTTTGATAGTGTGTACATATGATGGCTGTTTTACATGATCAGAACGATTGAATCACAATCTTCATATAATGATATTCTTTAATATGATGAATAAATCCACATATTTCACCATGTAAATGTATATTTTGGAGTTGCGTTTTATTCTTTAGCGTGATCAATAAATCCTCATTTTTTTTCGGAAAAACTTTTATTTCTTTTCGGTTTCGACATTTCTTTTCCGGCATTCTAGCTGTCATTAGCTGTCAGAGAACCTTTTTTGGGCAATTAACCAAACAATGGCGGCCACTTTGACTTCAAGAGGCGGCCACTTGACCAATTGAAATTGGCGGTCAGTTGTCTTGTATCCATTAAATTGGTAATCAGTATATTATTTCAGTACTATAATATCTCGGAATTCGATTAAATCCAATTAGTAAACTGTTATGGGACAACATTAAATACGCTATTATAGCAACAAATGATCGGTTAGTGGCACAATCCTGTGCGTACGACAAATGCATCATATAGGATTATTTTGAAGTACATACTATCAGTATACGTTATCCTAGACAATCATAAAAACTACTTTATCATTATTCTTGGCAACAATCCGTCTTTCCTAACAACGAAATAATTAATACTCCATTAGTACGATTATACGCCGGAGAGGTAGGTTTATAGAAATAACAGCTAAATTGTATGGAGAAAAAGTTGGTACCTTAATTAATTTACCCTTCAAATGAATTGGATATGACAAACAGCCACATTGATAAATATATTTTAGGTATTTAAGCAAAGGAACTTGCGTCCATTACAATAAGTGAAGTATGTGCTTCAAACATTAAGATTAATTGTGTCTAGATTATTACCCCATATTTCGGGGTATTAGGTAGATTGTATGTAACCCGACTCACATAAGTGTGTTAAAAATGAGAATTCAAAATAAAATGAAAAATATTTTCAGTGACTATATATACAACAAAATTACTTTAAAATATAATACATTTTATAAACTGCATGTTTTCGTAATATAGTATAAAAAACACAATTATGAATTACGGGTAGGGCCGAAACTCCTTAAAATGTGCATGAGTTATAAAACATGGATCGTACTATGACTTAGAGAATATATTTACATGAAATATCTTTATATATATATATATATATATATATATATATATATATATATATATATATAATAACACACACACACACACACATTAAGTCAATTACGTGATAAAAATTTACATAGTAACGATCCTGTCGTGGCGGCATTGTACTAAATATCTAGGTAAAGTTTTAAACTATGAGTGTCATATTTAGTCAGTTGGCCTTTTGAAGAAAAGAAAAAACATCCCTTCGCGAAATCTTACATTTGAATTTCCTTAATTCGTTCGTTCTGTAAGTTTTTATATCAGAAAAAGGTATTCGAGTAATGAATAAAACGAAACTCTTTTTAGACAAATTTACACGAAATTATAAATGATATCAAACTGTAAACACGATCGACCAAAAGTTAAATAATCCACCTCAAGGTGACGCTTAATCGACTATAATTGGTTTATGGACGTCGTTATTTTGCAGAATTCTGACGTCACTTTATAACAATGTTTACAAGCGTCATTTGAACATATAATACCAGAACAAAAGCGTGTTTACTAATAAGATAGTATAGTTGGTCCAAATAGCCTCGTGTGTTAGTGGAATGGCTAATGGTAACTGACCCAGGGCAAAGCTAAGAACAAGAGGATGATTAACTCAGAGGATCTGTAACGTGAATTGATCAGGATCGAGAAAGACACACGATTATAATAAATAAAATGTTCAAAAAATAGTTAGGTGGAAAAAAATGTGCAATTATATATGTATACTTGTTTTAGTAATTACATGGTACATGTACTGTACACATGACTAGTAGTATACGGTAGATACCAAATGTAAATACAGAATGTTATAATTGAATTTTTAAATTACAAAATAAATAATAATGGTGGATAATTTTTAAATGATGCACATTAACAGATAGTTCAAAAGTTCAAAAGTGTATTTCATGCAGTTCACTCTGTTAAAGCAATCGTTTGTGTTCACTAACCGATTGTGTGAATTTGTCAGTAATTGCTTCTGCATCCAATTCATCTTACAATTCCCCTTCGATGGATAGCAACATGTACGATTCCAGGTTCTCCTCAGACAGCAAACTTATTAACCTTTGTTTTTATGGTATTTAATTTTGAAAATGTCCTCTCACGTTTGACTTGAGTAATTGATATTGTGCAGATGACATCATAAAGTTCCTAAAGGCTATCATATACCTTATCATGAAGTCCGTCGGATGCCTGAATATTTAGTACACACAGCTGACAAGTAATGCAAAATTTACAATTGTTGCCACTGGAATCCATATTCTCTCCATCATTAAGTAATTATTTTAATACAACAAAGTTTGAAGCAAAACAAAAACCAAAACTATTTTAATATTATTTGATTTTAGCTGATTTGTGGAAACAGCTTAATAATACCTTCAAATGTTTGATTTTCAAGACCCTTCTCTGCAATAGTTTTATAATTTGCTGGGTTCAAACAGCATCAATCTGTATACAACTGTTTCAGTTGTACAAAGGGTGGTTCTACAGCAGCTAGACAATGCGATCCATTATTAAGTTAAGCACATTTTCTCGAAAATCAGTGACAGAATCTGAGGAACCTCCTTCATCGTCAACATTAAGCTCATCTGCCATTTCTTTTTTCTTCCTCTGTAAATGATGTTTCCAAAGCATCAATTTCCAATGTTTCATTTTCATCCATATTCATCTGGGAAATCTTGTCATTACATTTATTAGCAAATTCCAAAGCTTTGCTGTAAACGTTTTCAAATGGTCTTGTCTGTTCCTTCAACTTTGCTCTAGCTGAATCTACCAAACTGCAGCACTAAATGTATCTAAAATCTTTTCTCTGGGTACCTTGCTAACGATAATTATCAGTTTTATATATATATATATATATATATATATATATATATATATATATATATATTACATAAATGCTGTCAATATGGTTTCAAACGTTAGAAGACTTTGAAGTTAAACATTTGCTTCTAATGTTTTGTTTTTGCATCAAACGTGTCTGAATCTTGTAGCATTGATGAACATATCAATAGATTTGCAAACGTAGTTGCAGCGGCATCATACAAACGTCCAAATATAGTTGTTGCTGCATCAGACTTTCCTAACCACTTCGTCTCACTAAATTAGCTTTAATCGTTTCGTTTGTTCTTGTCCTAGATGGATTCCAACGACTGCTCTCCATACAACTATTCTCTCGTATGATGCTTTCACAAAACATGCTAAATTCTGTATTAGATTGAAAAGAGAAACTCCAGGCACACATAATTTTGTTGCTTCAGTTATCATAATATTCAAGACCTAAGGATGTTGATCAGCCGCACCAGCAATATTACTTTATAAACATTTTATTTTGTGGGGGTGGGGTCAATCTGAAGATGCTGTAATGTTTCAGTCAGTAGATCATTAACGTCCCTGTCCTGTGCCATCATTACTGGATACAACTGATAGTAGTTTAATCTGCCATCAATTCCGGTGTAGCTAAAACATTGCGATGATCCAGAACCTCATCATCCAGACTGTAGGTTGATTCATTTCTGTGACATCGACAAAGAACTTCTTGCTTGCCTAACGTCTCTATGATATTTACCATCCTCATGACAGTACTCCTCTGCTTCAATACTTCTTCTTTCCTTATAGTTAATGAAAATATGATCTAAGTTATCATCACTAACCGCACTAATATATTGCTGAACATTTCTGACATGTATTGCTATCGATTCGTGTAAAACCAACCTCTGGCTAATACGCCTCCAGTCATTAAAACGACGTACAAAGGGTTATAGATTCCAAGTGCTGGGAGACTGACAGGCTAAACAGCATGAACAATATAGGTTGCTAATTTCTTTATTATATGTTAGCCACTTTTCTGGGACTGAGTCATTCATAATATTCCTCTCACACAAACGGCCACCAAATGGCAGATCATCGAGTGACGAAAATGACTGTCAGGGGAAAAAACCCCGTTTCTGATTGGCTCGTGATGGATATTGGAAGATTCCAATAGTCGATCTTTCATTTTCTTGTGTGGGTTGCTAATTTACAAGATGTGCTTCAGAAATCTAGTCGTTTATGCCTGAAGTAATATCTGATTCCGTGTCACTAACTGAGGTTATGTATTCAGATGTTGCAACTACCGACAGTACAGATGGCGGAACAATGAATCGAGAAGATCTACTGTACCTGGGTTGATTAGTAAATGATCCATCTGTATTTGTCTCTACCTTCAAAAGAGATCCTCCCTCTTGTTGTAACTCACATGTCATTATACCATCATCATGAATATTGTTTTTTCTTTCCTGATTATTTCCCGAAGAACTTCACTTTGATGTGGATTTGGTAATATAACATCTTTGATAGGCCTACATCGCTTGGCTGATTCCTGCCTTTCTGCTTCTTGTCGCTCTTAGCGTTTCAATGATCCATAGTTATGCCTCTTTTTTTCTTCTTTTCCAAGCTGATAGGGGTAATACTCCAGAAATTAAAACTCTTAATTTAAAAATACCCGACATTATGAAAAGATTAACATATACAAGTTTCTATATATAATTACTAATCGCATTAATTGGAATACTAGGATAAATATACTAGATAAAAAATAATATTTTAATTAACGTTTAAGCATAGTTATCATTTACAACGTAATTTGTTTTAGTAAATGGATTGTTTCGGTAAGAAACATTGACATAAATTAATATCAAGACAGCAAGAGTTAAAAAAAAACCTAAAAGAAAACCTCTGAATATATCTCGAGCAGTCTCTAATTGGCGTTTTATATAACCCGCACTCCGATTTGTTTTTTAATTCCTAAAACACCGGCGCTTTCTAATAGGTAACTTACACAAAACGTATTTACACCATTGAATGGGAAATGTTTCACTTCGTGAAAAGTTTTATGCGATGTTAATTTTAACATTATCGTTTAATGTTTAATTGATATTTTAAATCCCGACAGATCATTATTATTTCCTAGGAGACCATATAACGCCACAAGAAGAAAATATGAGTACAGGAAAATAGGCGCTCGATCATTTAGAAAGTTATCAATATTAATCTTATATTTTGCGCTAATCTCCATTGATATTGAAAATGAGCTCATTCCTGAAATGATATTTTCTTATTAAAATAGTAATTCAACATAAAATCTAGTTTCATAGTTACAGTAATGATATTTCTATGCATTTGTATGGATAGAAGAATAATACAAAAAGAATCACTGCATATCTGAACAGCTTAGATTGTAATTTGTAAAAGTTTACACATTGCGATACTATCCCTGAGTCCTTCTGGTTGAGAGTGGGAGTTTGGACAATTAGAAGGGACAGTAGAATATAAAGTGTAATAGGACTTCTATAATAATTACGTGCTAATAAAGGATTATTAATATTTGTAACATATTGTCTAATGTCAAAGGGAGGGGAGGCGATTTCATCAGTGGCCTACTGGGATCACATGCTATCGGATAAGTTGATAAATTCACTAATCCACTACTGACTATATAATATATTATCGCTTTATATTGTCACGACGAGATGAAGGATGTAATCATAACAGAATGACGGCCAACATTGACCGTTGTATGTACGCGTTCCAGAACAAATTCACGGTGCCATCAGTACTCTTCAGCATCATCTCCTGGATCATTTCCAGTGCTGGGCATTGTTCCTGTATCGGGATATTCTGTATTCTTCCAGAAGCCGACGCTATGCTGACATTAAAACGCTTCTCTCTTGTCATGGCAGTACCTAACGTTACTGGTTTAACATTATAACGGTATATAGTTATAGTCCAAGGATGTGGCCACAGAATGTCAACAAGTCATGATTTATCACGTGGCATTTATTTCACTCTACTTAATGAATTTAATTATTTCACATGAGATTTTCACCATTTTGCTTCCCGAATTTATCAATGTACTCTTTCAATAGCAACAAAAAAATTAAATATGGCTGCTGAGCATAATACACTTTTATTTGAACTAAAGTTAGGTTGAGGCTTTCGATATCTTTGAAGATGTTCAAACAAGACTAAAGGAGATCGAAGGTATCACATTTGTCCAACTTTATCGACGTGATTGTAACATGTTGGCTCGGATCTTTTTATATCTGCGTTCGAGCACCCGAAACAAGCACAAATAGGTGATTGCGCGTTCAGTGATCGGTTCTTTTACACAAGCACACACGGTTCCACGTCCGAACACTAGAAAAACGCACATTTGGCGCATGCGGATTGAGTGATAGGAACTTTAACTCAAACGAACACAGTTCCGATGCTCGGCTACGCAACAACGTCATTGTTACAAATCTTTCAACAAATCAGTTGTTTTGTGTACATTCGTACTATAACAATAGCAAGCAATACTCGTGGATTTACGTTTTCCTTATCGTATTGAATGGCCTTAAATGAAGCAATAAATTTTAACACATATTTTGTTGTCCGCATTATTCAGTTCAAACGGTTTCACACATTATAATATTCACCACAAGATGGATGAACGAAAACTAACTATCATTAGGGGAGATACGTCTGATGGTGGGGGGGGAGGGGAATCCCGGACGATATCTGCTCACACAGCTTTTTTATTTATTCATAAATATTGATTTAGAAATGTTCACAAATAAGCTATTTTTATATTCAATACATTGTTGGTGGTTTTAATAAATAAATAGTGGTTTTACATTTATGTTTAATCATCTGATCGATGACGTAAATACGTCGTCAGAACTCGTGTGTAGTTTCGCGGTATATTTTCCTTTTTGGCGCCAAATTTGAAGGTGCAAAACAAGGGTGACTTATGCTTTATGTGATGATTGTGAATTGTTAGTAGACTCCGAAAACCTGTTGAAAATACTAGTGAGTCTATATCTGAGACAAGCTTGTAAGTTGTATGATATCTATCTAGTCTGAATCATTACTGGTATGCGTGTAGTTGAATGGGAAATAAACGCTTCATGAACAATATATTCCACTAGATAATCTATATAAAAATAGATATAAATAAATTAATTCCTACCCCCAACCAATTTATTTTTAAGACTGGCTCAAGTCATATGGTGATTGTGCGTTTAGTGTTGCAGCCCCCACTTTGCGTCGTCTATTGGAAATTTTAAGTCTCTTCTAAAAACACACTTATTTAAGGTCGCTTTCACAGATAAATAATTATTATCTTTTAAATCATTACAGGGTTTTTACAGACATATTATTTGGATATTATTATATTACATATTATTTGTACAGCGCCTTTGAATGGCTCCTGCTAGTAAGGGCGCTTTATTAAATATACATTATTATTATTATTATTATTATTATTATTATTATTATTATTATTATTATTATTATTATATTATTATCAATAACAATAATGAAAACATTGAGAAATCCCCTAAAAGATGCTTGGATTAATGGTTTGTATAGATAGATCTATTTATCAATTTCAAGTATTACACGTAATATATATAATGTAGACATACAGTTTATATTGATTAATTATGTAGGAAATTGAGGAACCAAGATAGCTGAAGTTGTCTTCCCCTCGACGGTTTATACTGCTAATCTAGTGTGACATTTTTATTATGACAAGTAGACAAACTAATAATCAATAAGATATGTTAGAATTATTGTTAAATTCAGTTGTAATACACACGTCTTTGATGTTTGGTTTGTTTGATGTTTGACTGGTTTTGTTTGTTTGTTTGTTTGTTTGTTTGTTTACTCTCGGCTCTGGCGACATCTGAGACATATGGACGCGGTGCGACTCCTTTAACATCCCACAATCAGAAGTGTAAACCGTATTCGAACCCAGAAATTTGTGGTTTGCACCATAATATTCTAGCCAGTGTTCTATATTAGTGATATACGGTAATCTGTTGTTTACGGGACATCAAATGAAAACAAAATCACACAAAGTCTGAGTGAGTATTGTAAGTCGAGTTGTGATAAGATGTTAATGACTGGAGATAACAATACCAGAAGAGTGTAATATATGATACTAAATCTCAGCAATATGAATGTACACATTGCAGAGGTGCCAGTCTCTAGATTTGGCGGGAACTATCCCAAAAATATAGCAAAATAACCCCAATCTCCCGATTTCACGTTTTTAATTTGTAATATCCCGCCAATCGTATTTTGTTGTCAGTATAGACGCAAGATAGACGTAAATGTTGCCGGGAAGGCTATACAAGTAGCATATAATAAGATTCTTCTGATTGGCCACCCAACAGGAAGTGACTATATCCCATGTTTGAGCTTTGACCAATGGAAACGTTCGTTACGTATTGCATAGGAATAATATTAGTGGGAATTTATTTAAGAGCGAAAAGCTTACATAGAGTGTCTGATATAAGTACTGAGGTCAATTGAGGTGGATCGTACCCAGCCCTCAGTTGGGTTGTCATATTTATGTTTCTATGCACCCCAACCTTGATATCATTTAAGTTTTATCCTCTAAAAAGAGAAAAAACAATTTATGAACGATGGAGACTGTAAAGATGTTAGAGGAGACGACGGCATAGTGCATTTCATGACTGCTAGAATTTACTTGAATTTCATTTATCAATAAAAGCAGTTCTACTTGAACTATTAATCTTGTCACATCTGTTTCTAACTAAATTAATTACAGTGTCACAACTATGTCCATTATAGCATATACAAAGGATGTTATACTCAACACCCAGCTTTGAGGAAGATGTTATACAGTGTTATTACCGCCCAGTCAAACTATTATATCTTTTTGTCAAAATGCACCAGAACGCATCATTTCGTATCACAAAAATGTCTAGGAGAGGTCGCCAGGCTCCCCGGTGGGGGGTGGAGGTGCCTTCTTCCCACGCCCTTCCCCGAACTCATCACTATTTCCCTCGCCCTTGGCATTCGGACACACTATTTCTCCCTATTTACACTTTATTTAGTAGAGAGTAGCTCCACTCGTACTCTTATGTACTTGACTTTACACTTTATGTAGTAGAGAGTAGCTCCACTCGTACTCTTATGTACTTGACTTTACACTTTATGTATTAGAGAGTAGCTCCACTCGTACTCTTATGTACTTGACATCTCGAACATCAATATATGTATTTAAGTATATGCCAACAATCAGTACACAGTGTCAGATTTAAGCGGCGGGGGGGGGGGGAGAGCGCGAGGGGATAGATTCAGTCAACATTGAACTATAAGTAGCGTCATTCACTTCTTAAATAATGTCTTCACTAACCCAAAAATCTCCAGTTTCTAGGTTCGAATACGACTCGTACCTGTATTTGTGAGATACCTTTCTCTAGGTAAACACCCCCTCTCTTTTATCTCAGGTATGACTATCACCGAAAATAAACAACGAAAATATTTCGAGACTCTGCCAAAAGTTATCATAACGTTTCTACTTTCTCTACATGATGATCGTCAACAAATAAAACATTTTTCAGATATCGTCGTGTATTCTAAAAAAAAATTAAAAAACATATCTTGTCTCCGCTGTATTGGAAAATGACGTAAATTTGATGTGTGTAATCATTGTGAAATTTTGTTAATAATAAGCAGCCGCATTGAATATACGATTAGGCAATTGAACAATACATTTACACGCCAAAAAACAAGAAAGAAGAAAAAAAACTTAAAACAATATATTAGGTGATATTTATTGTTTGTCTTTTGACAGTTAAATTCAAAGTTCTGTAACTGTAACTTCACCTGGAAGCATCAGTAATTAAATTATGAATTTCTTCAACCATAATTTTCTAATGAACAATCAAGAAGAAATAAATGTTACTCATAGAACAACATTTATTAATAATTGGGCTGGACTTATATCCCTTTAATTACCAATAGCAAGTGTATGCTTATAGTGAATAGTGTTACCAGATAATTAATTGGGTCATATATTTGGTACATCTTATTTTTAACGTTTGACGTGTTTCATTGGCTGTTAAGGAAATTATATGTTTAAACTTATTTAGAACCATTCTTTATTAAAGATATGTCTGCGTCTATGTTTGTAAACCATCTTTAGTGTAACATTGGTTATGGCACTTTTGATTCGAGAAAATTATTTAATAAATACATTAAAACTCAGCTATAATTCGTCAGTTAGTTTTTACTCAATGCTGCCGATAAATGTTTTGATGAGTGTAATATATTGTGAGAGAAGTCTAATTTGTAATCCTGGAGGATGTTTGTTTATTGTATCCCTCTATGTAGTTATATTGCCGATCATATCCTACAGGTTGCATGATATTACTTGTGCACAATTACAAACAACAAATATTGAACATTTCCTAATTCATCATAAAAGTTGCTTTGTCATTTTAACAGTAAACTCCTGCTTTTAAAATAGACCAATTTAAATGATCTATAGAGAAATAATTAATTAATATAGGGTTCTTCGCCATTAATTTATTGGTTTATGATCTTGATACATAACTCAGCCATATCTGTTTTTGTATAACTTCAAGATTATATCTAGGATTATCTTTGATCCTTTATTATAAATGTTAACTAGACGAATATTGCCGCAAAGTAAACATTAAATAACTTATTTCGTTCGGTGTATTTGAAAGAGTTTAATTTGACAAACTTCATTCCAAACAGCTAAACTTTTAAAATATGAACGTTCACCAATTGTACTCGATTGTAGCTTACTGTCTTACATATGACCGGTCATCAACTGTACTTTATTATAGTTTATTGTCATAAATATGACCGGTCATCAACTGTACTTTATTATAGTCTACTGTCATAAATATGACCGGTCATCAATTATAATCTGTTGTAACTTACTGTCTTAAATATAATAATATATAATAATAATAATAGTATTTTATATAGCGCCTTATTTAACTTTCATTGCTCATTTAAAACATAATTAAAATATATTCTGAGCTAAAATAGCTCAAATACATTTCATACATAATAAACTGGTTTTTCGAGTTATTTGTCACCAAACGTGCAGCACAATTCTGGACTCGCTGTAGGTTATTTGTCAGAGGGGAAAGTGTTATGTAATAATGCATTGCCATAATCCAGTCGAGAAATACTAAGGGCCGGACAGTAAAGTCTTGCATGACTCATCATTTATGTACATACGAATAAGTCCTATATTATTTATTTGATAATAACAGGACTTACATATAGAATTCACCTGCTTCTCCGTTCCTAGAGTATTATCTAATATAAACCCTAGAATTCTGACACACATGGAAGAATTTATATAACTGGATCCTACTTTAATGCGAAGATTCTCAGTTTTCTTTACATGTTGCTTAGATGAGAAAACAACGAATTCCTTCCTGTCCTTATTCAATTCCAGCATGTTGCTGTTCATCCAAGTACTTATGTCTGCAACACAAGCCTCAATTGAAGATGAAATATCATTCCATTTATCACGTGGCTTTAAAATCACGTACACTTGTGTATCATCGGCATAACAATGATATTTAACATTATACCGTTTAATTATTTCACCAACCGGTTTGGTATACAGACAATAATTCTTTGGTCCTAAAACGGATCCCTGTAGTACACCAAAAAGAAGACCTACATCCTACATCTGGTGATGTTTTAGCCGTCACCGAAACACATCGAGTTCTGTCGGTGAGGTACGACTTTATCCAAGTTAAAACCCTTTCCTTGATCCCAAAGGAGAATTATAAACGCTTCAGTAGAATTGGACGATCGATTACGTCGAAAGCTGCGGATAAATCAAGTGATGGATCTCTCACCAAGAGCCTCAGCAATGTCAATGTGCACTTTCAAGAGAGCAGCTTCTGTTGAATATATTACCATAAGCAGACTGATTAATGCCATTGGTATAGTTGTGCTCTATGTGTTCTTCTATAAGACTTGCTACTACCTTTTCATTAAGTTTAGAGATGAAAGGAAGGTTAGAAATAAAACAATAATTCTTCACATCTTCCTTAGCTAATCCAGATCTGTTAAGCAGCAGGGTTATGATGACTCGTTTCAAAAACAACAGCATCACTGGTATATTGACCTATTGACAAGGGCTGTTATTTGTGGTAGAAGGTGATCCACACGTTTCTTCAAAAGCCAAGTGGAGACTGGATCCAGGTCACATGACTTGTTCGGAGGCTTAGTGATTATCTCCTTAACAGTAACTTCAGAAGTAGATCGAAACATTTCGAGCCTTTTTCCATTAAGCATAATATCCGCATTCATCGAGATATTGCAGTTGTTATTTAAAGAATCGGAAATGATTTTATTCCCGATGATCGGTGGTTTCCTCATGAAATAATTGCTAAACGTGTCCGCCAGGAGTTCAGCAGAGGTAAAATGTGGAATATTTACATTTGATTTACTTCCAATCAAGTTCATAGTTAATGTGAAAGTTTTGCTCTATCTTTGTGGAAAAGAAACACTTCTTCCCACCGAAGAGCAGTGTATTGATTTTTCTACAGAAATCCCTGTATTTTTCAAACTGCACCATTAAATATGACTGTTCATCAACTATACTCTACTGTAATTTACTGTCTTAAATATGACCGATCACTAACTGTATTGTTTTGTAGCTTACTGTCTTAAATATGACCGGTCATCAACTGTATTCTATTGTAGCTTACTGTCTTCCTCGCCGCTTGCAGCGCTGTTGCTTCACTGAGCAAATAAAGATTGCGACCTACGTGTGTATGGCAATGTTTAAAATGGCTATAACAGGTCAATCTTCATAAACTACATCTGTATTTGGTGAGACAGGACATCCATTTAAGGTCTATTGCTGCAGTAACCCATACGTATATTAACCATATAACAAGACAATATATGTGTATGAATCTCAGCTAAGGGTCATTGTATAGGTCATTGTATAGGTCATTGTATTTTTAGTATATTAGACGTCTGTTTGTTCTACAGTTTACTGAGTGATATTGTAATTGTGTGATATTTTGATTAGTTTTA
Source organism: Paralvinella palmiformis (assembly GCA_025642065.1). Lineage (NCBI taxonomy): Eukaryota > Metazoa > Annelida > Polychaeta > Terebellida > Alvinellidae > Paralvinella > Paralvinella palmiformis. The sequence goes on along the minus strand of JAODUP010000375.1, from coordinate 236,154 downwards.
GGTCAACTACTGAAGGTCATTTAAGTAAATAACATTGAGAAGCTTTGGTTTCTGTATCGAGCTCAAGGGAACATCTTGGATATGGTCAAGTAAGTTCTATCTCTTACTTAATTCAGCGTTATCAGTTGATGAAATAAGTGAGTCAGGGAGTGAGTGAGTCAGTTTTATATTTGGCCCAATCATATAACCTGCAACACAAGACCGAGGTTTAATTTCCGACGGACAGGTTATGACAAATTAAAACATCGCACAGAGACAGGTATTATTGCTAGCTGCGCTATGAGGCACATTTAAAAACATGCGCTGAAATGACCTTGGGACCATACTTGTCGCAATTTTGTATGGCAATGGAGGAAAGGGAGGGGCGAGGGGATAGGCTTCAACACACTGCCGGAACAAATCTACCTGTCGCCATAACAACCGTTCCAAGAGCTAATTATTTAAGTGATACCATTTCATGTATCGTCTTTGGGTGGGTGTAGGAGGTTGATCTCATCCAAGGAAGTACCTGTAATCTCAGAATACTTATAGATCATAAGGAATGGGATTGGGATAATTTTGTGGGAATTAGAACATCAAATATTAACTGAATAATTGATTTTGGTGTGGGATATATAAACAAACGGTATATATATATATATATATATATATATATATATATATGTGTGTGTGTGTGTGTGTGTGTGTGTGTGTGTGTGTGTGTGTGTGTGTGTGTGTGTGTGTGTGTGTGAGCCTAGCAAATGAACTACCTTATTTCAATACCTATGCTCTAAGCTGTCTTATATTAAAGGAAATTAATATGATTGTCTGATGTCGGAGACTCGTTCTTATCTCATCAACCATGATATTCAGTACATCTGAGGTAGGTTACTCATTAACCTATGAGGTGTCACCAAAGAGATAACTGTATATCATCATCAGGAATCTGAGTGTCATTAACATTCTACACCAACAACACGGTCCCTTGACAACAGATGACACATCTGTCATCTCAGATTACAGAAACAAACATCTAGCACATTAATAACAACTTCTCTGATAATACTCATACAGCACCTGATTGGTCATCGGGACAAGCGGGAAATCCAATGTCAGTTTCTGTTTCGAATTTTTTTTTCGCACTACTTGTTTTCGATTTCGTATCACCCCCCCCC